>PVJS01029483.1:0-24738 GCA_004027185.1 Glis glis
CGGGGATTGAACCCAGGGGCATTCTACCTCCGCGCTACACCCCCGGCCCAATTTTTTTATACTTTATTTTGAAACCGGGTCTCACGAAGTTGCGGAGGGCCTCACTAGGTAGAGAGAGAGAGACACACACAGGGAGAGAGAGAGAGAGAGAGCTGAGGCTGGCCACGAACCCGGATCCTCTGGTTTCCGCCTCCCAAAGTACTGGGATTACAAGCGTGCGCCACCACGCCCGGTGCTTGTCATATCTTTTGATGATTTAAAGAATTCAGTTTATTTTTTTTTATTTTTGGCAGTCTTGGGGATTGAACCCAGGGCCTTGCACATGCTAGGCAAGTGCTCAACTACTGAGCTACATTCTCTGCCCTTTTCATTTTTTTTATTTTGAGACAGGTTCTTGTTAAGTTGTCCAGGCTGGCCTTGAACTTGTAACCCTCTTTCTTCAAGCTCGCCAGTAGCTAGGATTGTAGGCATGCTCTGCATCAGTATTTTGTCATTTTATTATTGATTTCTATATTAGTTTGGATATAATATATTATAACAAATAGATATATTAAGAATGCAACCAGTTTGGGTTTTTTTTTTTTGCAGTACCGGGGATGGAACCCAGGGGCATTCTACCTCCGAGCAACACCCCCGGCCCTACTTTTTTTATACTTTATTTTGAAACCGGGTCTCATGAAGTTGCGGAGGAGAGAGGGAGAGAGACAGGGGGAGAGAGAGAGAGAGAGAGAGATGAGGCTGGCCGTGAACCCGGATCCTCAGGTCTCCACCTCCCAAAGTACTGGGATTACAAGCGTGTGCCACCACACCCGGCTGAATGCAACCAGTTTTAAACTTTGGATTTCTTCTTCATTTGCTTCATGGTATCTCCTGAAGAGAAGAGGCTTTTTTGCAATTTACAGTTCATTTTCTACTAGCTACATTATTTTTCTCTTTTGGTGGTTCCTGGGAATTGAATAGAGCTTCAGGGGAGCTCTACCTCTGAGCTAGATCCACAGAACTTTTTGTTTTGAGACAGGTTCTGGCTAAATTGCCCAGGCTGGCCTTGAACATGTGATGCTCTTGCCTCAGCCACTGAGTAACTGGGATTAAAGGTGTGCATCCCTGTGCCCAGCCTGGTTCACATTATTTCAAATGAAAATTATATCACTATTCAAATATTTGACCTCATTTATATTTTGTATCTTTATTTCCTTATTCTTTTTAAGCTTTATATATATTTATACTTTAATTGTTGCATTGTAACCATACATCATAGCAAGGTTTAGTGTGAGAGAAACATACATGCACATAGCACCCAGCTGTTTTTGTTTTTAATCATTGGTTTATAGATATTTGTTTAAGATATGACTTGGTATTGTTTTCTTTATATTAATTCTGCTTGAGTTTTATTGAGCTTTGATAAATTGGTGAATTTATATTTTTAAATAATAGTTAAAAATAATTCAACCATAATTTCTTCAGTTATTTGTTTTATCCTTTCTCTTATTTATTGCAAGTACATGTATGTTAAACTATTCCTAAAGTTAATGAATCCCTGGTAGTATTTTCAGCCTCTTCTTCCATAAATTAAAATTTGAAATCATAGCCACAATTAGAAATGAACATAAGACAAATAAAATCATAAATAATTTGTGGAGTGGGGCATACTGGGAATTGAGCCCAGGGGCATTCTGCCTCTTAGCTATGTCCCTAGCTCTTTTCATTTTTTGTTTTGAAACATGGTCTCACTAGATTGCTGAGAGTCTCGCTAAGTTGCTGAGGCTGGACTCAAACCTGCAATCCTCCTGTCTCTGCCTCTCAAGTACTGGAATTACAGATGTGTGCCACCACACCTGGCTCATAATAAAATTTAAAAATAAATAAAATAACATTCCTCATAAAATCATGAGTCAGACAAAATCAAGCGTTCCTAAAAAAAGAAAAACACAGAACTAATGGTCTGGGTGCAGTGGCGCAGGCCGGTAATCCCATTACTTGGGAGAAAGAGGATGTGAGGCCAGCATGGCACAGTTCAGTGAGTCCCTGTTTAAAATAAAAAAAAAAATTAAATAAGGGCTGAGGGTGTACCTCAGTGGTAGAAGAACATCCTCAGTACTACACATACACACATAAATAGAACTAATAGAAATTAGTTACTATGTTTTAAATTTATTGATATAGGAAGAAACTGATTGTACTTAAAAAATTAATAGATACATGCCAGTTGATAGATGCATTGCCAGTTGATGTAGAACAAAATAAAGTGAATTAACATTCAGCTCAAGAAGACTAGAAGTGAGACAGATTATTCAGAAACAAAAGGATGTCAGAGAAAATAATATTAAAACAAAAATATTCTTAAATATTGAGAAATTGTTCTGGAGCAGGTTCTTCAAAAAATTAAAGAGATAAAATAGCAATAGTCAACAGGATAAAGAAATCAAACAAAAAGGAATTGCTCAAAGCCACAAATAAATAACACATAAATAAAATATAACAATTCTCCATAGACATGCTCAGAAATTTTAAAGCATAAAATAGCCACAGGCATGTTATATACTTAAATATATTTGTTGTTGCCCAATTTTATATTAATGTATTGGAAATCCTGTGCAAAAGTGATTGCTTTCTTGGATAATATAAATTATAAAATTAAATTCAAGATATGTTAGCAGCACATATTTTTGGCCACAGAAAATATGAATGATTTTATTAAATAAAACTCTTAAGGAAAACAATCTTTCTTGGAGTATTTGGCAAATGTTTTCAGAGTATTATTGCATAGAAAGCCCATGTTATTTAACATTTTTATGTCGGTGATTAAACATGTTATTATTTTTTAAATTTAATATCAAAATGTTATCAATATTGCCAAAGACTCTTCTCATTCTTTATTATAACTGCTCAAAAATTTTTATACATACTTGGTAAGTGAAGTCCAGTGGTATGTTTAAATAGCATAATTTTGATCAAGTGGGAATTATGCAATTTATTAATGCCTATATCTACATTATTAAAATATTTTCAGTATTAATTTATAAATTTACTTATAAATTATTCAGGCTATAGATCATAATGTATAGTTTTTATGATCAAAATAATGAAAAGTAACAGCTTCATAAAGCCAAAGCTGTTTATTAAATATGCAGTACACATTTGGTAAAAATGGTAGTACATACCACATCTGATACAAACTGTAATCAATAATGTGTGTGTCTCTGTGTATATGTGTTATATCCATATCCAACACCATGCAAAATGATAAAACTCTACAAATAACCCCATTATGTCTTGTTATATTTAGATATAATACAATCTCTCTTGTCATAAATATATAGAAAGACATATATGTACATATCCAACACCATGCATAATATAAAACTCTACAAATAAACACATTATGTCTCATTATATATAGATATAAAACAATTTAACTTTTAAATTATTCGATGATGTTTTCAAGTCTACTGAAACTAAATTTAGAATATAGTAAATGGTTTTCTTTTTATCTATTAATATACTCACTGAAAATTAATAAAAATACTTCTTTCTGAAAACTTTCATTTATGAATACTTAAAATACTCATTAAAATAACATATTGTTTTAGAAATTACATCTTACTCTTGATGTAGTCTGCATTTTTACCATAATGAGATGTCCATAATATTTATATTTTAAAATGTAGTTATAGATTTATAGATTCATTATATAATTGTCGAAATTAACTCCATGATTATTACATGCAAGTCTTATATGACTCATTAAAACTATATTTGTTTATTTTATATATTGGTGCTGGTGTAGAATTTGGGGGTACACCAGTAATACCAATAGTGCATTCACTAAAACCATTCTCACTCTCAAAAACTGAACAGCGTTCATATAAGTTAAATACCATAATTCAATTAAAAACTAAAGTTTATGGAAGTGATTTTCTTCATGTTGTGAATTAGTTTAAATAAGGTATATGCAAACACTGTGTTACTTGACTTTCTGTTGCTGTAACAAATACCTTAAGTAAACAACTTCAAGGAGGAAGGTTTATTTTGGCCCACAGTTTCAGAATTTTCAGTTTCTGTTTGCTCAGTCCCATTACCTGTGGTCCTGTGTTGGCACAGTATTTCATGGTGGGAGTGCTTGACAGAGAAGGTATGTTGACTGGGAAGGTGCTTGACAGAGTAGTTCTCACGATGACTGGGAAGCAAAGACAGAGGAGGAGGCAGACTCCTAAGATCCACCTCAAAGCTGTGCCCATGGCTTGACTTCCAAGTAGGCCCACCTCCTAAAGTTCCACCTAGTACCACCACCCTGGGGGACCACGTTTTTAACAACTGGGCTTTTGGGGGACACTCCAGATCCAAACTGTAGCAAACAGAATTATTTTTCAGGATATAAATGCATGTCTTCTACAGTAGCCTTAAATAAAGTAGTTTAAAAGTTGGTATGATTTTGACAATGTGGTGGGAAAAAACATCTTTTTGTGATTTGAGGTAAATATCTTTGGAACAAATAGGCTTGTCATACTGTGATAAAAAGCAGTTTGCAAGAATAATAGTGAGGTAGCATTTCCATTTTTGCTTTGGGAGAAGTAACGTTAACACCACGATTCTATGAAAAATATGCACATTTTTTTCTATTGTTGATGTCACTACTGGAAATAAGGTGCTTAGAACAATCATTGTTTCAGAGAGCATGTAAAATCAGGGTCTGGCAGATGCCAGTACTGTAGTTCTTTGATGTAAGATAGATTTTTATAGCTACTCTTTTTACTGTGTTTCCTCAATGTGCATATGTTCCTGAAAGTACAAACAGTAAAATTATAGATTTTCTTTTCACTCAAGTAAACAATTTTAAAACTGGGCAATGACAGTAACTTCCTCTTTAAAACATTCAGCATAATTGAAAGTAAAGTTTAGATGATGTGCATAAAACTTTTTTATCCTTTTAAAAGATTTGCTAAAATCTTTAGACTATGGATAGGTTGCATTTTAATTTTATGAGTTAAAGAACTCTCTAACCTTCAACATTGAGAAATGAGAAAAATAATATATAAAATATTTCAGTAGCATAATGTGGAATTATTTTCTAAAACACTATTCATAGATTTAAAAATTTTTATAAATTTAATATCACTTATAAAATGTAAATTTTATAATTCAGTACAAAGTGCAGAGGGAAACATTTTAAAACTATGTTTTGTAAGAGTTTCCTTTGTCTCAGATTTAATTGTAATAATTATTTCCATTTTGATATTTACCCTTAAATAACTATGACACACACACACACACACACACACACACACACACACACACACACACCTCACACAAGTGAATATTTTATTGCATAAATATGATGTCCTCTCCATTATTCTGCATTATGCTCTCTAATGATGAGGGTGACATAGATGGACCACATCATTCAGTCACTAGTCTTCTTCCACTTGCTGACTACAGGAGGGTGAGAAGGGAGTGAGGTCGTTAGATACTCTCTGCTCCCTCCCCATCAGGATGAATAGGATTGGCCCTCTCCCTCAGTTGCCCTCTTTGTATATTGCTCTCTTTAAAGGTTCTGTAGGAAACAGATCTTAATAACCATCTTATGAACCCCTCTCTTGTTCTTCCTCAAATTTTCCTATATTTTTATACTTTTATTGGTACAGTCTAATTATACATCATATTGTGTTTCAAAGTGATACAAACCTACATTCACACATCACTTAGTATTTTAATTTTTTTATTGTCAATTATCCAATTTTGTTGTTTCACTTTTACCCTTTGGGGTCTTTACTTATATAGATCTCACACACACACACACACACACACACACATACATGCACACACAGTGTCTCTGCCTCTATCTCTGTCTTTATTATTTATCTCAGTCTTTTCAAATACAATAGGTATTTCTGCAAGGTAAGTTAGCTCACATGTGATTAGAAAATATGGAAAATATATCATTAGAAGCAGAATTTATTTTTATATGTGAGTTTTCATGGGCAACTACGACCAGAATAACATAAATTGTATTATATACTTGTTTATGAAGGAAAATCAAGCAAGCAAACAAACAAACAAATGCTTGACTGCTACACCGGCAATAGGGATGGTTTAAGCTGTATTTTAGGAAAATTACAATAACATAATAGCATCCAGAATTTTTTCCTCATAGGAATTTATATGAGTGCATGGAAATGTCTTTGTTCATGGATAATTACAGTGCCAATTTTACCTACCTTAAATATGACCCCCACATTTGGGAGACCTTGCCTTGCCTTAAAATCTGCCCAGCTGAAGTTAAAGGATTACAAGAAGTTCTGATTTTGAGGAGTATAAAAATAAATTACATTTTATTAAGTCACTAAATTTTTAATAACTTGTTATAGCAGCAATAGGAAACTATTCAATTAATAGAAATAATTTAGATAAAATTGATAATCTGAATAGAAATGTCATTAAAAATTAATTTAAAATTCTCAAACAATAAATAATACAGATTATTTTACAAAAGAAAACTACAGAGTATATTTCTCAAGAACTTATATGCAAAAGCCTTCAACAAATTACTAGCAAGTCAAATTCAATAACATATGGATGTTATACACTATTATCCAGTATGAGGTATAGGACCCTGGTTCAGCTCTTAAACGTTACTTGATATAATCCAATGCATCAAGGAGATAAAGAATAGAACTTAAATGATTACATGAAATGATGTGGAAAAGAAATTGAGAAAACAACACCCACTCATGACAAGTACTCTCAGCAAAATAGAGACAGAGAAACTTTCTCAACATGATAAAGAGCAAATATTAAAATAAAACTGTAATGAATTTTATATTTAATAATAAAAACTGAATGCTTCTCCTTAAAGTCAGGAACTAGTTAAGGATGTGCACACTTGTAAGTCCAATTTATGAGAGTACTGAGTGTTTTAAACAGTCATGAATTTTTAATATGGCTTTTCAAGAGAGTTCTTAAAAATTCTTTTTAAATGCATCGATTTTTGCTTATCAAGATTGACTAAAAAAGATTGTTAAGAAAATATAAATGATCAATATTCTAGATATGTGTAAGAGTTTAGATACATAAAAATGTATCCAGAAGGAAAGATTTCTGCTAGGAGTGTATTTTAGATTTTACCTAGAAAATTCTATAACAAAATTTTTTTAAAAATGACACTAGCTTCTGTCAAAAACTAATTCGTTTTTTATTGGTACATTCAAATCATACATCATGATGAAGTTTACAGTGATAGAGACATACATGCACACAGCCCTCAGTGAGCCTTCCCCAACTGCCACCCTGATCCCTCACCCTCCCCATACACGATATTGAGATTGGTGTTGATAACTTTGTGTATGTACATCATGTCCATTAAAGTGTTTCTTTCATCCAGTCTCCCTCCTTCCACCCACCTCCCTCCCATAAGTCCCCTCCCTCACTTCACTTGGGTTTCTCCTCCTTTATTTAGAGCCACTTTTGTATCACAATTTCTATCTAGTTTCCACATATGAGGGAAAACATCAGAAAGAAAGATTTCTGCTAGGAGTGTATTTTGGATTTTACCTAGAAAATTCCATAACAAAAAATGACATTAGGTTCTGTCAAAATGAATTCTTGTGACGATTCTCTTAGATTCCCTCCATCAAGCAGAGGCTCAAAAATGGTAATATGGTCATAGACCTGGAATTTGTTGATCTTTCTGAAAGATGGACTAAATAAAGCCATATTTTTCAAAACTATCAAATATAAAATACTTGGGAAGCTGAGACAGGAGGATCACAGGTTCAAGCAACATAGCGAGACCCTGTTTTGACATAAAAAAACAAAATAGGACTGGAGGTGTGGCTCAGAGGTAGAACACCCCTGGGTTCAATCCCCAGTACCACACATGCACACAAAAACAATCATTCAACATGACTTTAACTTAATATTATTAAGAATGAATTTTAAATTAAAAAATATCAAGTAAGAATGTCTTTGTAATGTTGTATGGAGGATCCAAAGCCACACTTTACTAATTGCTTTGCACATATTTTTTGCCAGTTTAGAGAGCCTTTTACGTCAGTTCTTTGTAACAGCTTGGATTATAGATTTAATAACTTTAGGATTCTATCTTCTTCCTGTGGAGCCGATGTACTTAAAGAAAAAATTAATCAAGACAAAACTAAAACACAAGAAATATGGGTTTGCACAGTGTCAAATAAAACTAAAAGCAGGGAGAATGTTTTAGCCTAAACATGTTAATACAAAAATATTTGTAAACATTATACCTACAAAACCAAAATTCTAATAACTTTATACAAATACCCAAGTGTAATTATCTTAAACTTGATGCATCTAAAACAAAGTCTAATTGCTAACAAAAAAGAAGTTTTGAACTCTGCTTGTTATGTGTCTCTGTGATGGGCTTGCAAACCTCTGTCACACAGCAGGTCCAGAGAGGGACCTCTTCATGCATCAGAAAACTGTCCCACATATGAAAGCAACTGCTGGGAGCCGGACACACCTTTCTTAAATTGAGGTGGTATCTCTGCCCAGGTGGAATTTGGGAAGAATCTAAAGAGGATAGCAATGCTCTGTGAGGTAGCTGGCCATGGACTCTAGCCTTGGAGGTGAGTTTATGCCTGCCTGTACCACACAGTCACAAAGACATGCACAGTCTTAGGGGTACACTGAGGCCCACAGTACAGCTGAAGTTGCTGCATGTCTCTGCTGGTGCTTGGACAGGTCTAGAGCCCAGTCTATGATTACTAGCCTGGTAATAGCTGTACTTTCTGCGGTTGAGCATGGGTAGTAAAGATAGTCTCTCTTGGCCACCAAGTCTGGGTCACACCAGACTGGGTCATAGCGGACTCTCACAGTCACAGGGGCCAGCACTCCAAGGCTAGAATCAATGCTTCCAAAAGTCCAATCTGTCCCGGGGATCATAGGTCTCTACCTGAGGCCAAAGCTGGTCTAGAGGTTCTGTCTGCAAGATCTGACCTGCATGCGAGGCCTTCAGTTTCCCTTTGGTTTTGGTCTCATTGAGTGGGCTTGGCACTACAATCTGAGACACAACCCTGTGCTGGCTTTCTTGCCCTGCTTCCCATTGGGTGGTGTCCTGCTCCTCACTTTACCACCCAAGGTTGGAGGAGAGGGAGTGGAGGCAGTGTCTTTGCCATCTGGCCTAAAGCAGTTCCAGAGGCTCAGTCTGCAGCTAGTAGCCTGGGAATAGGGGTCATAGACTATGCCCAGCATTGGGTTTTATCATGGTGGGCCTGGTACTGAGTTTCAAGTCGATGGCCTAGACTTGGTTCTCTCTCTCCCCAAAGTGCAGACACCTCTATCTGCACTGGGCTGCTTGAATTTGTCGGAGGGGTGATGAGGGTAAAAATTTCCTTTCCTTCCTGCTTTCTTACTGCATCCTTTTGTTTTGCTGAACTAAAAGTGAGCACTATGGTTTCTCAGATTTCCTTAACTTTCGTGCTGGTAGTGGTGCATGAATAGCTGTTCAGCTTTATGGTCTGGGGGCGGGGGCAGATCTTAGAGGATCTTACTTGGTCATCATCTGGCTTCTATCCCCCCAGAAAATAAACTCTTAAAAAATGGAAAGACAGAATTTAGGCTTCCCCCAGGTAATTTTGTTTTTACCACAGGCTGGGAGAATAGCTGGTAGGCATTTCTAAAGCTTTTGAAAGGATAATTACTTATTCTGATATCCCAATATTATTGTTTTACACCTAAATTGCAGATCTTACACTTAAGAGCCGATTCCATTTAAAATTACAAAGTACATGTCTGAACTTTTGACATAGACATTTTTAAAACTCAGTAAAATAATTATTGCTATAAAATTCACAAGCCCTGACTTCTTTCCTGTTTAGAATTTCTAAAAGCTTATTCACCTTCTTTGTGTAGAAAATCCAATCATATTATTTGACTTCTTTGAATTTTCATTACTATTAATTAAACAAGTGCAGTATAGTGATATCCTTTCTGGTGAAGTGCTGCCACTTGTAGCAAGTAAAGAGTGATTGAATAATTAAATTTGTTTCCAAAATTAAATTAGCTTGGTTTTTCTACTGATTATTTGTTATGACTGTGGTTGTCACATTTTATATGTTGGCAGTTATCATTATATTGAAAAGAAAAGAATATCTTAACAAATGTCATAATCAAGACTTTGTGGTTACCTATAAGTCTTTTGTGTAAAAAAGGAGGTTTAACATATTGTGATTTGTTTTATTCCATTTTCTTTTTGCTTAATCAATTGGATGGTACTTGTGGGCCTTTTGGAAATGAAAACCTATAAAAGTAGTGTCAAGAATAATATCCTACACCATACTTCCTTTGTGCTAAAGTTTAGTTTCATAATTGTGCCTATTGAAAATAACACAGCCACAAAAGTTTAATTCTGTCTGAATGGCATTCTATTTTGCGTCACACTTTTCTCAAATAAATTATAAAATAAAAGGCAAGCAATAAATATTACTTCTAAGTAGTTAGTCCTAAATTACCAGAGAGTAAAACCACTCTGATATTATACAGTTGTGATGGCATAGGTCAAACTAGGCTGAATGAAATGACTAGAGGCTATGTTGTATGTACATTTGGCTATTCAAGTATCTTGTGTCTTCTATCCCAAGTACTAGGATTTCTATTACTATTTGATGTTTCCTCTACTAAAGAAACAGGCAATTTTATTTCACCACTTTTTTTTCCTTTTGTATATATCTAATAAATTTTCAGCCAAGCTTACAAAAATGTGTCAGTACCTGGCAGGTCCTTCAATAGATGATGAGTAAGAACTTCAATGCTCTTATGGTTGGGATCCAGAATGTCCCCCAAAAGTTAATGTGTTGAAAATATGTCCCTAATGTATCAAGGTTTAGAGGTGGGTCATGGCTGGAGGAGATGGGTATTTGGGGGTGTGGCATTGAGAACTATATCTGTTCCCAGTCTCTTTCTGTTTCTCTCTCTCTCTCTCTCTCTCTCTCTCTCTCTCTCTCTCTCTCTTTCTCTCTCTGATTCCTGGATGCCATGAGCTGAGCAGCTATTCTCTGCCATGCCTTGCTGCCATGAGGTTTCGACCTTGGGGAAAGCTGATCATGAACTGGACCTCTGAAACCATGAGCCAAAATAAATCTTTCTTCCTCTAAGTTGTTTTTATCAGATATTTTCCTCATAGCAGCAAAAAGCTAACAAAAATGTTCACCCATTTCATTTACAAACTTTATCTCATACCAAGATGTGCCTGTCAATACTTAATCAGCAATAGTCTGATTATCCCTTGTGAGCTGTTTACTTTTATTTCACCTCCATTTTATTCATGTTTACTTTTTTTTCAGCTCATTGATAGTCTTCCTACAGAAAGGGAGATTTTATAACACTACTCTCAAGGAGAACAATATATTGAAACACATTAAAAAAGGAAACTATCCTATGCTACAATCAAAGTTCCCAAAGTTTTCCCAAATCCGTAAGCCCATATTTGAGTTTGTATTGAGTCTGGTTCTATAGAAGCAGAACGTGGGACCAGGGTTTTTGTTTAAGCAATGTATTAATGGAGTGCCTTCAGGAGAAGCTCAGGGCAACAGAGTAGGACACTAAGCACGATTTTGGCCTCGGCTAGATTCTAATCGGTTACAATGATAACTTGAAGTACAAATTTTACTTAGAGTTTGGCCTACCTTCAAAACAAAAGGTCAATCTTAGATATGCAGTGACAATTGGTCATTGACTCAAGGTGGCCAGTATGTGTATGAATACAGCCTTGTGACCATAATACCTCCCACTAAACAGCAGAATGACTGAAGCGACCATATTACCACATGATTTAATATGGTTTTGGATGCTGGGCGTGGTGGCGCACGCTTGTAATTCCAGTACTTTGGGAGGTGGAGAACGGAGGATCCGGGTTTGCGGCCAGCCTCAGCTCGCTCTCTCTCTCTCCCCCTGTCTCTCTCTCTCTCTCTCTCTCTCTCTCTCCCTACCTAGTGAGGCTCTCCACAACTTCGTGAGACCCGGTTTCAAAATAAAGTATAATAAAATAGGGCCGGGAGTGTAGCGTGGAGGTAGAACGCCCCTGGGTTCAATTCCCAGTACCGCAAAAAAAAAAATATATATATGATTTTGGATCAGTTTGAATTAGTTTAGTTTAAATTATTATTTGAACCTGAGTGTGTTACGAATTATGTAAAACACGCAAAAAGCAAAACAGGACAAAAGTTATACTTAAACATCATGAGCAGTACATCTTTTGGTCTGCTATCATCTACTTTAAATGAATGACATTATATGTAATTTATTCATTTTAAAACTGCATAGCACAACATAAAAACTGTCATTATAGCCTGATAAGATAAATCAGATCTCTTGGGATATTCAGAGACTAAACATAAGGTAGGTTTGACATACTCTTTGGCCTAATAGAAATAAAATTAGAATCCCTGAGGGAAATCTTGATGGAAAATTAATGTAAGCAGATAAAAATAGCATCAGAAGATAATTCACCTTTCTCCATAAATAAAGTAAAAACACACTATATTTTTATTTTTATTAATTTTTACCGTCTAAGGTCATCCTGGTATAGATCTGTATAGCAGGGAAAAAACAGAAAAGAATATCCTAAAGGTCATGTACAGCACAGCAATCTTGGACCCTGCACCTCTAATTAGAGGCTACAGCAAAAGCATAAGAGTAATGCTCAGAAACATAAGCCTTTCCAGGCTTTGTTTACATCCTTACCTGTTCAGGGTTTTACTTGCCTCAGTTCATTTGAAACATCCTTAGAGCATCAATGACCAAAACCAACTAAACATTGTGTAGCTGTGTCGTTTGACTATTTTCCTTTTTCATTATTTCATGCATATTAAATAGTAGATTTTACAAAACACTTGAGACATGACCTATAACTGTATTTCACTTAAAATTCATGAATTTGACAGGTAAGTTTTTCATAGCCAGAAGTTTTATAAGTCTGTATTTCTTATGCAATAGGGACATTTACAAAGTTCAAGTCAGAATTAGTTATTCAATAGTTTCATGTGGCTGCATGAAGAAGATATACTTTCGAAAGTCTTGCCATTGTATTTGCTTTTATTTTATGTTTCCTTTTCCCCTAAAGAGAATTGAGAAAAGCTGAATAATTTTAGGATAAGAACCTGTTATTAGTTTAGACTGAATATAATAGATTCTAAAATATATAGCAAAGTAATAAAATATTTATTTATTGATTATGCGTGCAAAATTATCACATTGTCGGAATATTTCCCACTGCTACCTAATATGCCTCATCCCTTATCAGACTTACCCTAGAATAAAGATTATACTTTCTGCTACACCATGGGATTTGCTCTTGCCAATTAAATTTATATGTCAACTTTTAAGAAGATACTTCAGGAACCATTGTATGGGCTTGAAAATTTGTCTTTTGACTCTGCTCTGAGGTCTGCATGCCCCAGAAAGGAGCTGATCCTATAGTTGTTGGAAACCAGAAGAGAACCCATGATGAAAATGAGTGGCTGAAAGTGACTGAGATTGAGAGTCCTCTGTTATCACTGTATAAATTGACTTAAGTTGAGTGCGTACTTCATATTGCACATTTTATATTAACTGTATCTTTTAATTCTTTCAACCTGTTGAATCATTATTATGTGCATTTTAACATGAGGAAAACAAGACATGGATAATTTGATACTATAACGTTAATTCAAGGAATATGCTGCCTAACATTTTTTTTACTTTTATTGGTGCATTATAGTTTCACATCATAATGCAGTTCATAGTGATAGTGACATATATGCACAACACTTGGTGGGCTTTCCCCCTGGCTCCCTCCACACTCCCCCCTTCCCCATATAAGATATTGAGATCAGCATTGGTATTCTTACATATGTATATAATGTCAGTGGAGGTGTTTCCTTCATTAATTAAATTGATACAAAAATATAAAAAGCATACATATGAAGAGTATCATGTAATGTTTGAAATATGTATATTATGTAGGGTTTAAGTTGGGTTCAACATTTTATCTCCTCATACATTTATCATTTCTTTATGGTGAAAACTTTTAATATCCTTCCTTCCATCTTTTTGAAATGTATATTATCTATAGTTAACATACTATGTAATGGTACCCCAGAGTTTTTTGCTCCTTTGTAACTGTATCTTACTACTCATTGATCAAAATTTTATTATTATTCCACTCCCCACCACACACACAGTGTGCGCGGCCTGTGGTAACCACCATTTTACTATCAATTTCTATGAGATCAACTTTTTAGAATTCCACATATGACTGAGGTTATGCAGTCTATGCCTTTCTGTGCCTGGCTTATTTTGCTTAAAATAATGATGTCCAGTTCTATCATGTTGCATATGTCACCATTTCATATTTTATGGCTGGATAGTATTCCACTATGTATATGTACCACATTTTCTTTATCCATTCATTAGTTGATGGGCATGTTATTTCCATTTCTTAGCTACAGTGAATAGTGTTGCAATGAACATGGGAGTGCAGATGTCTTTCTGACATACTGCTTTTATTTCCTTTGGATATATACCTAGTAGTGGGAGCTGTCTGATTTTTATAATTTGTGCATTTAACTGAGATTCTATACTTCATTCTTTCATTATAAAAACAAATCATGTAACCCTTCACATTATTATTTTTGTAAGTAATAACTACAACTGCAACATGGTTATCATAATTTCAGATCTTGTTCTCTTTTTAATATATGGATATCTTAGTAATAATGAGAGGGATAAAAAATTTTCTTCCTCATGTAGAATTTGTTTCATCTGAGAATGACCTCAGGGGTGACATTTCTTCTTAAGTAGGGAAATTAAAACTGAAAATTAAAAAAACATATTCAATCTGTTTGTGTGTGTGTGTGTGTGTGTGTGTGTGTGTGTGTGTGTGTGTTATTGGGGACTGAACCCAGCAGCATTCTATACCCATACCCACAGCCCATTTTATTTTTTTAAGCAGAATCTCACTCTGTTAAAGCATGCTGACTTCCAACCAGTGATCCTCCTATCTCAGCCTCCCAAGTACTGGGAATACAGGAGTATACCATCACACCCAGATCCAATTCCTTTGAATCAGATACATAATTTGAAATTCAAAATAAAAGAGAGTATTAAATGATAATTCCCTCATGAAATCAATTGCCCAAATCTCCATTCTGGAAGAAATCAGTTTTATAAGTTATCTATATATTTTCCCATTTTCCCAGTGTATATTTTCCATATGCATGTGTAAGAAATGACTTAAAATATTCTGGATCCTGCTTTTATTTTTAAATACTAAATCTTATAGATCATAACATAAGAAGCTATAGCATATTAGTCATTACATTTAGAAATTTATTATTCTTTAAAGTAGGATCATGGTTTGTTATACAGATGCTTACACATAGGGATAAATTCTGTAGGAAAAAATAAAAAATACCAAATTAGATCAATTTATAACTTGGATATGTACTGGTAAATCACTCTTGTGAGAGGTTTTAGTAATTTGCACCCCAACAAGTAATGTAAAAAGGATTCTCTATACATTTGTTTATACTAGTGTAATAGGAGGAAAAAATTATTTCATTGTGATTGATTTGCATTTCTTTTTATAACTGAAGCTGAGATTATTTTTATTTAAGAATTGCTCATATTTACTTTTTAAATAAACCATTCATATCATTTGCTCATTCTTGCAATTTTTTGATGTTTTTACATACTGAATTAAAAAAATGAGATATTTAAAAATTTAGACAGAAATATTTCTCAGTTGATGTTTTATTATGTGTATTTTGGGGGGGGATACTGGAGATTGAACCCAGAGGCATTTCACCTCTGAGCTATACCCCAGCCCTATTTTATTTTTATTTTGAAACAGGGTCTCTCTAGGTTAATGAGAGTCTCACTACTTGATGAGTCTGTCCTCGAACCTGGGATCCTCCTGTCTCAGCCTCCCAAGTACTGGGATTACAGGTATGCACCACCATGCCTGGCTACTATGTACATTTTTAAAAATTTCATCATTCTAAAATAATTTTCTCTCTTGGATTCTAGGTTCAATACTTAATTAGAATGAGTACCATTACTTCAATATTATAAAATAAATTCCCTTTTGACTTGTTCTATATTTATTTGTTTCATTTTAAACATTGGGAATTTATACAGATATAAGATGTGAAGTATAAATCCAAAAATTTTTTTTGCAGGTATCTCTTCAGTTATTCCAACAAATACGTAAAAAAATGTATCCTTTCTTCTTGGGCATGTCATCTTACCTGTGGTAAATTATTTCCTAGGAATGTCACAATAACCTGTCCCATCCTGTATGTGCTTTGTATTGTGGTTTTGTCACTCTTCTTATTAGAATATCTCATTATAATGTATAATTACAATGTACCAATAAAAGTATATTTAAAAAAAAAAGGTGAAATCTTCTCCTCCCTTTGAATCTGAGCTGCCCCTGGAACTTGCTTTGAATACACAAGAGAGCCATACAGTTCTAGAAACTCCATCCATAGGCCTCGCTGTGACTAAACAGAGCAGATGTATTCTACTCCCAAGGTGAAGATAGTGTGGTGTTGTAAATTAAGTGTGTGCTTATCAAATTACTAGAGGATACTCTAGAGCATTTTTTGATTAACAACTATTTATTTTTTTTACTGTTTTATTGAATTAAACCCTTAAAAATTTTCGCAGTTCTGGAGCAAAGTGTATAGCTTGTTAACTAACCCCCAGTCACTATAAAATCATAGGTTTTATTATGCAAATGTACATTGTCTGTGGATTAAAAAATAGAAGAGGACTAATTGGTGTTGACATTTGATATTTCCATGGTGTTCGATGAATATTTTCTGAAATTCTTAACCAGCCATTTCTTGTGTGTGTATGTGTGTATCGTATGTGATGGAAGGTGATATGGTTATAATCCTTAAATAAGTTCATAATCAGAATTTTAAATTTTGTGGTTGATGAATAATATGAGGCATGCCACAATTAATCTTATATTTCAGAGGCAATTTCTGATTTATATTTTAGTACTTCTTTCCCAGGAAGGACCAATGTTTGTGAAAAGTGGGAATTAAGATGGCAAGGGAATACTAAAGACACATTTTTAAAATGGAGGACAGCCAATTTAAAATTGTGTTTCTTTTAAAATATCTTATTTAGCTCACATTTATATTAATATTTATAATCCCCAACATTTTCAAAATGCTAATTAATATAACCCTGGAGATACCATGGAAACTACAACTACTCTCATAGCCATTTTCAAATCTCATAATTTGAATATGAACTAGTTAAAAAAAAGAAATGAGAAAAAAAGAGAAAGGTTATTGATAAGTTTCACCCTGTCAGTATATTTTCTGCAAGTATTTTTAATAAGAGTCTCTTGTGAGCTTACTGCCAGATATATTCTTAAAATGTTTGGAAAATAAGTGGCATGGTTCCATAAGATTTACATATTTTGTGACATGATCAATTGCCAATGTAGAGGAGGTAAAGACAGATAGCAAGGCTTCACAATACTCCTGATTTTTCCATGAGTGTCACACTGTTTTATTTCATCAGCCTATATACCTCTATTCACCATGTTTATCAGAATTACAGTAGAATAGACACAAAAATAATGTGTGCTTATGGAGAAGTCCCCTGTGTTAGAGGCCAGTGTGTGTATATAACACTGGGGAAGGGAAGAAAGGACACACTGAGATGACAGAGAAGCAAAAGTTTAGCAAGGCGGATGACATGAGCTGAGTACATTTCTGCTTCCACCATATGACGCTCATCTGAGCTTGATCTATAACCATAACCAGAGCTATTTTCTCCTTCCTTAGGAGAAGATTGTGTTAGAATAAAACTGTAGTAAAAAAGAAGGATGAACAGAGGACTTCCTTATATAACCCATCAAAGAACAGTGAAAAAGCAAGAGACCTTTAAATTTTCTGTTTTTAGTTTTATGTTTGACTTATAGAAAGTGTAGATCTTAGGAATTTTTTCCTGACTAAAAAGGACTAGAATTATTTTCTTCAAATAAGAAAAAATGTCAGAAAATCACAAGTTAGTAATCTTGCATCTGAGTGGGTAATAAAAAAAGGTATTTTCAAAACTAAGGCAGTAAGAGAAAATGAGTACATTTTGAAATGATGTTTATTAATTGTGATGGTTAATTTTATGTCACCTTGGCTAGGACATTGTACCCAGCTATTTGGTCAAACACTGGTCTGGATGAGATTAGCATTTGAATCAATAGGCTTTGTGCAAAATAGATTGCTCTAAGTAACTTGAGTGAGATTCATCCAAAAACAAGTCTGACCTCCCCAGAAGAAGAGGGAATTCGACAAACAGGCTGCCTTTGGAGTTGAGGCAGAAATAGCAGGTCCTGATGTAGGGGGTGACGGGTGATTACTCACCTCAGAAACTCAGGATTGGTGGGGTCCTTGACTTCTGTGGAAGAAAAGAATTTCAGCACATGCCAGTGAGAGACATAGACAGAGATTTATTTAGGAAAGTGGGGGATGCATGTTCAAGGGAGAACACAGGCCATTTCAAGAGGGAGAAAGCAGATTTAAAGCTTTTAGATTTAAAGTCTTCTCTTTTTTTTCTCCTTGTTTGTCTCCTTTCTACCTATTACTTTTATTTCTCCTATCCTACCTCAATGAGTCTTCAGCTTACTGGGCTACCCTGTAGATTTGAGATGTGACAGCTTCCATAATTGTGTGCTCCAATTTCTTAAAATCAATCGCTTTCTCTGCCTTCAAACACACACACACACACACACACACACACACACACACACACACACTTGGTTCTGTTTCTCTGGAGAACCCTAATTAATAAAATAAGGATTCTAGGAAAATAAGGACTTATACTTTTTAAATCAAATTGTACATTTTGAAAGTGAGATAGTTTTGAAGGCACTTAGAAGTTGAATGAGCCAGTGGCGAGAAGTCCTAGCCTGATTCTTGCTGACACAGCGTCACTCTTTGCTCAAAATCCAGGATATCATAGGAAAATCTTTTTGAATTGTAATTGAATAGGCACATATTAATCCTGGTTATAGATAGTTCTAATTTCTTTTTTTGTGTGTGTGGTACTGGAGATTGAGCCCAGGGGCATTCTACCTCTGAGCTATAACCCCAGCCCTATTTTATCTTTATTTTGAAACATCTCTGTAGGTTGATGAAAGTCTCACTACTTGCTGAGGCTGTCCTCCAACCTGTGATCCTCCTATCTCAGCCTCCCAAGTACTGGGATTACAAGCATGTGCCACATGACTGACTTGATAGTTCTAATTTCTAAGCTAGCAATGTCTCTAAATGGGTAGCTGTGGGGTTTATTACTGTTTGAATATGTAGCCCAAATGAACGGGCTGGAAACTCCATCCCCAATGCAGCAGTATCAAGGGATGGAGCCTTTAAGAGGTCATTAGACTCTGAGGCCTCTGATGTCATGACTTAAGTTGCTAATGCAGGAGTGAACTCATTATAGAAGTCTGAATTTGGCTCTATCTCCTTCTCTTGCCCTTTCACTTTCTACAATGGGTTGATGCAACAAAAAGGCCCCTGACAGATGGAGAGCCCTTGATTTTAGACTTCTCAGCCTCCAGAACAATAAAAAAATTATTGTTCCTTAAAAATTACCTAGGGCCCGAGCATGGAGAGTTGATGACTGGAGGGCCATTGAACAAGTTTCCAAAATGATACCCACACCACTTATCCTGTTGAAAGAGGGAACTGGTAGCTCCCAGGGCATCCCTCAGCTTGTGAGTAACACCAGGGCCTGCCAGGTGATTGCTGAGGCTGTAGGAACTACCCTGGGTCCCCACGGCATGGAAAAGCTTATTGTACATGGCAAGGAAAAGTAACAATTTCTAATGATGGGGCCTCAATTTTGAAACTTCTTGATGTCATCCATCCTGCAGCAAAAACTTTTGTGGATGTTGCCAAATCCCAAGATGCTGATGTTGGTGATGGCACCACCTCAGTGACCCTGCTAGTTGCCGAATTTCTGAGGCACATGGAAGAAGACTGCGCCCCCAGATCACATTCTGAGCTTCCCAACAGCCACCGGTTGACAGTTAGCAAGACCAAAGGGTTGGCTGTTTCTGTGAAGAAGCTAGAGAAAGTGGTGCAGAGAAAGCTGAGGGAAAAGTGTGCCATGATGGCTCTGAGCTCCAAGCAGAAAACCTTCCTTGTTAGGATGGTGGGTGATGCTGTGATGATGCTCGATGACTTTCTGCAATTTAAAATGATTGGAATCAAGACATCAAGACAATATAGGGTGGAGCTCTAGAGGAGTCTCAGCAGGCTGCTGGTGTTGCATTCAAAAGTATTTTCTTTCTTTTTTTTTGGTGCTTAGGATTGAACCCAGAGGTATTCTACCTTTGAGGTACATGCCAAGCCCCATTTCATTTTTTATTTTGAAACAGTGTCTCACTAAGTTGAGGAGTGGGTCTCACTAAGTTTCTGAGTCTGGCCAAGAATCTGTGGTTCTCCAGTCTCAGCCCCCCAAGTACTGAGATTACAAGCATGCGCCAGCACGCCCGGCTATGATTGCCCTTTCACATGTTGAACTGAAATCTGAGAAAGATAATGGTGAAGTCGGCCCACACAGAGGAAGATTATCAGGCGATTTTTGATGCCATTCTTTATGACAAGTTAGAGAGGGTCCATCATTCTGGAACCAAAGTCATCTTGTCCAAACACCCCACTGAGGATGTGGCCACACAGTACTTTCCTGATAGAGACTTGTTCTGTGCTGGCCCTGTGCCTGAGGAGATCTGCAGAAGGTGATGATGGCCTATGGAGGCTAAATCAGGACCAGTGTGAATGCTCTGTCAATGGACATGCTGTAATCCTGTCGTGGCCAACATTCTCACTGCTATAATGTAAAAGACCGGACCACACAACTTAGAGGAAGGAAGATTAATTTGCTCACAGTTTCTTGGATATTCTGGGTTCAGTCCATGTGAGGCTGGGGTCTATGGATCTCGGGGCATGGCGGCGGGAAGCAGAGAGGGGGAGAGCACATGGGCTCTGCTCCTCACATCACAGAGGCCAGAGCAAGACAAAGCCAGCAATCAAGGGGATTCAGAGACACAAGCAAAATCCCTAAGGCCACACCCCCAGGACCCATCTTCTCCAGCCACATCCCACCAGTCTAGGTTACCACCCAGATCAATCCGTCACAAAGGATTTATCTAATGATGAGATTACAACCCTCATGAATCAATTGCATCAACTGCGAACACCAACTCATGAGCTTGCAGGGGACATTCTATATCTAACTATAAAATCCTGCCAGGTGTTTGAAGAGATCCAGACTGAAGGTGGAAGATATAATTTCTTTACTGGCTTCCCCAAAGTCAAGTCTCGCACCTTCTTCTTCACTGGTGATGCCAGGCAGTTTATGGAGGAGACAGAGCGGTCCCTACACTGCACCTTCATGATCATCAGGAGGGACATCAAGAATGATTCAGTGGTGGCTGGTGGGGGGCCATTGAGATGGAGGACTATTCCAGGAAAACAGCAGCTGCTGATTGGGGTGAGTGCCGAGGCCTTGGAGATTATCCCAAGCCAGCTGTGTGACAATCCTGGCTTTGAAGCTACAGGCTTGTCATGCCCAGGGGAGCATGTAGTACAGGGTGGACACTAACAACTAGGACACTGCTGACAACTTCGAGGCCTTCCTGTGGGAGCCTGCTATGGTGTGGATCAATACCCTGACAACAGCATCTGAGGCTTCATCCCTTATTGCGTCCATAGATGAGACCGTCAAGGTCCCTGCTCCACCATGGTTGCTCCCACAGCAGCTGCTCAGGGCCTAGACCAAGGCTGCCTCCAGGGAGGGGCACCCTACCCATCAATCACTGACTGGCCAGCTGGCTACAGGTGTGCTTGCCCCCCCCCAGCTTGTTAACTGGCATTATGAGTAAGTAGTAGTAATTGGCTGACTCTTGTCACTGGAGGTTATTTAAATAAAACTAAAATCTCAGAATTAAAAAATTATCTAGTCTCTCTCTCTCCCTCTCCTTCTCCCTCAATCTCTCTCTCTCTCTCTCTTTCACTCTCTCTCTCTCTCTCTCTCTCTTTCACTCTTTCTCTCTCTTTCTCATCTTTCTCAGGGGCATTCTACTTCCAAGCTACCCCTCATCCCTTTTTGATTTTTATTTTGAAACAGGGTTTCACTGAGTTGCTGAGGGTCTTGCTAAGTTGCTGAGGCTGGCCTCATATCTCTGATCCGACTGTCTGAGCCTCCCAAGTACTGAGACTATAGGCAGGCTCTAGTCTCAGGTATTCTGTTATATCAGATTAAATGGACTAAAGCAGGGGTATCAATTTACTCAATAAATGATTCTTATGGGCAATGGCCAAGAAAAGTCTTCTCAGTGGACAAAATTTGATTTTTTGTATCTAAAATTTAATGATATATTTCAACATAAGTGCCTTCCTCTTGCTAAATAGATCATCACTAGTTCCTTTCTTATATGCAACATTTAATAAAATCTCACCATGTTTTCTTTCCTGAAGCAATAATGCCAATATTTATAGTCCCTCTTGAACTGTAATATCCAAACCAAACAAATATGTCAGATATAGCCTTACTGTCAGTCTTGACATTTACCATTTTATTGTTTTTTAGAAAATGTATTTAAACAAGTTTGAAACACTACAAAAATTCAAAATTAGTCTTGGTAGAAGTGAGAAGTATATTTTGTACATAATATTTTATAGTGAAACCTATGTTGTCACATCCCTGAGGCTATCTTTCAGTTAGCTATCTTCTACCTCTCCAAATTTATCTAAACCTAAGAACATCAAAATAATGCATAATTTAAAATATTTATACTCACAATCATTGATTATTGAAGATGCTATAAGATAAAAATTTTAGTGACTAATTTATTGAAATAAAGAATAAAAAGAAAAAACAAAAATGTTTTTATTTCTAATAGAAACTGAAATATGTGAAAAGTAGAGCTAGTTATCTAACTCATGAATAAAAACCATAAAATAGTATTGATTCAAAATTTGGATATATGTCCTAAAATGTCAATTTCTAGAAATCTAATTAATTAATGCCTTAAAGTATCAAAAATAGTGAGCAAAATTAAAGTGAAAAATATACTAGAGTTGTTAACTACAAACTAAAGCTGTTTAAGAAAATAAAAATTATTAAAATATGTATTTTAGAGTGTATATATGACATACCTATCTAAAAATAATTTTAAAATACAGAAAATAAATCCACAGAGGATAGAAGAAAAAGTAGTAGACTTTTACTGAATAACAAAGTATTTGACACAATTTAGGAATTATTTCATAGATACTTGATACATGTTTCAAATTACAGATTATTACTAGATTTGTCATGGACTCTTATTATTAAGAAATAATTAAAAACAGGAAAACTATTACATTTAATCTCTGATAGGTTTTATTTCATTAGCACTTTGAGAATGGAAAGATACTGTTCAAGCTTTATCTATCTCATAAATCAAATAAAGGTCTGACTCAAGAAGATTTAAAAAGATTTATCTTTAGAGGAAAATAAAATTATTTAAATTGAGAAAGACTTAAATAAATCCTTTTTTTGCAATAAGAAAGATACATAAATTATTTCCTTACAAAGGAAAATAACAAATATTCTTTTATGTAGAGAAAGAAAAACACCCGTTATTCCTTCTCTATAATCATTTCAAACCTTTGAAACCACAATTGATTTCTGCAGAACTTTAATGAGTTTTGTTTCAAGTGAAAGTCACCTTTAAATATATTCATGTAATAAAGGATTATATGTGTTGCATTTAAGAATTATGATTAAAACTTTCTCAATCCTCGCTGTAACTCTATAAACTATATGTGAGTTTTAAGGACTGAATGATTATATTCCCCCGATTTCCTGTTTTGAAACTCTAATCCTCAAAATGATGGCTTTAGGAAGTGTGGCACCTGGAAGGTAATTAGACTTTGAGAATGGAACCTTCATGTCAGGGATGAGTGCCTTTGTAAAACAGCTAGATGGGCTTGCTTCCTTGCTGTATATTCTCTATGTGAGGAAATAATAAGAGGGATGTCTACATGCCAGGAAGAATGTTCTTACACACTGTATCTGTTGGTGCTATGACATAGAATGACAATAAATTATTATTTAATCTATCTAGTCTATAGTACAATTGTTATAGTAGCCTGAACTAAGACAGTATTTTAAATTTAAAGGTATGTAACTAAGGATTCAGAAAATTAAATGATGGTTGAAATAACAAATGATTGCTGAGCTAGTTAATAATGAAGCAGTTACTGAATGATAGAGCCCAGATTGGAGCCCAATTTTCTTGACTTTGGCTCCATGTCTTTAATCAAATCATTATCTATATGCTGCCTCATATAAGTATGCAAATTGGATCATGTACACTATAACAGTTGAAAACTTAGAATGAAGACAAGGATGCCCAACATTGATGGACCTATAGAAAGGAATAAAAGAATGCAATGATGCTAAGAGACAAATAGGAGGACAGCCAACCAAAGACTGAAATATAATGTATATTCAAAATGACAAAAAATAGAAGGATGTCTTACATAGCTAGTCCAATGAAAAATAATGAAGACAATCCAATTCTAAGCCTAAGCCAGTTTGATGATTCAGAACCTACTGGCTGAAGACATACATCTGCATAACTAGAAAATGAAGAGGGACATGATTCCCTCTGTTCCTCCAGTGGGATTTATAATCTCTTTTTTTTTTTTTTTTTGC
>PVJS01029484.1:0-24737 GCA_004027185.1 Glis glis
TCCAGCCCTATTTTTTTTATACTTTATTTTTGAAACCGGGTCTCACAAAGTTGCAGAGGGCCTCACTAAGGAGAGAGAGTGAGACAGAGAGACAGAGAGACAGAGAAAGAGAGCGCTGAGGCTGGCCACGAACCCGGATCCTCCGGTCTCCGCCTCCCAAAGTACTGGGATTACAAGCGTGCGCCACCACGCCCGGCTCTGATTTGTGCATTTTTAAAAAAATGGTATGAAATCAATTAATGTTAAAGAGCAATTAAGGTGGAGATTTTATTCCTTTCATTACACAGCAGTTTTAGAGCTAGAGATACAATAAACTAAAAACAATATAAAGTTTTAGAAAAAATGATTTTTTTCTGTTAAGTTATAAACTTTTAGTGGTTTTATTACTAACCATTTTGCAAAAAAATTCATTTTTATAAAGTGATATTCTAAAACTCTTGAAATTCTATTTAATTGATCCTAGTTTTTTGATTGCATGTGAAAGCACAGAATGGAGACCTTGTCATGGAGAACATAGTCAATGTTTATTTGTGGATACATAAATGAATGTTCAATATTGTTTTTGGAGGTTTTAAAATATTTTGTATAGTAGGCATTTTACTATTTTCATAGTAAATGCTTTAAATTTTATATGTACTTTCTAACATAAGATAGAGATATAATTATTTCAGATACTCAATTCAAATACTACAAAATTGCCTTGAGACTAATCTAACATTATGAGCCACTCAATCAATAAGTCACTTAAAAGTTAAATTGCAATAGTTAACACATCTTAAAGATCTTTAGAAAAACTTCAGATTGGCCCTAAGTAGTGTTACGAAGTGTGGAGCAGATTTGCTTAGGACTTTCATCATGGATTATTTACTGTTATTATATTTTTCTACATAGATGTCTTTTGTTCCTTCTTTATGTAGGAGAAATTTGGATATTTTTGCTCTTAAATTATCTTGCAAACTGACTAATTTGCCAGCTCATTCACTTATTCTTTTCATTGCTAACCATCAACCCAATTACTAGCAAGAGGTTTATAATCTAGTTGGGAAAACTGGAAGGAAAAATATACACGTACATATACTCTAAATTATGAAAACTTATTCTATAAGAATTTCAATTGTGGATTAGATAAGAGAGAAAATATGCAGCAATTACTGGGAAGAGGTTTGCTGAGTTAAAAGCAAAGAATGATAGTGGACTGTACACCAAGAGTTCTTTATTAGGGGTTTAGAGTAGACCTTAACTCTAAAGTTAAGATCTTTCTTTTTTTCCTGAATTAGTAAAATGCAATGGATGGCTTATTCTTTTGCTGTTGACAGACCTTTTAATCCACGGTGCTTTCCTTTTTCTACAGAAGAATGTCTTCCAAGCAAGCCACCTCTCCATTTGCCTGTGCAGCTGATGGAGAGGAAGCGATGACCCAGGATTTGACCTCAAGGGAAAAGGAAGAGGGCAATGATCAACATGTGGCCTCCCATCTGCCTCTGCACCCCATAATGCACAACAAACCTCACTCTGAGGAGCTACCAACACTTGTCAATACCATTCAACAAGATGCTGACTGGGACAGCGTTCTGTCATCTCAGCAAAGAATGGTGAGCTTTTAAAGTCTGGTTACTGCTGCTACGAAGTGTGTCTGTTAGTATGTCCTCATTATACACAGGTATCTTAGGGGAAGTTCAAAATACATGTCTTTAGAGTTATTTGTGTTCAAGTCATGACAAAACCACCAGATATATAATGACTGTTGTATCTGGGAAAACTTGGAAAATCATTTGTGATTTAATTTATATCTAGTTATTAGTTCAATTTGCCAAAAGATTCTTGATTTTTTTATGGGGATGGGTTTATTATCTTATTCTCTGAATCCCCAAATTTAAGGTAATAAATTTGATAATATCACAAAATAGGTATGATCAAATAAAATTTGGTTGTATGTTAATATTGAAAAATTGAATTAAGCAAATGTCTGTGTGAATGAGGTCATATGATGACTATGTCTTCAATAAGGAAATGCAGGTATTTATCATTTTTAGTGGTTATTCTTGATTTATAATAAAGCTTTTCTCACTTATGTACCTATATATTAATTTCAAAAGAGCATGCAAAACTTCTGAGTATCATTTAATCAGACTGCCAGAGTTTCCTTTAAAAATAGAAGCAACACATCAAATACCTGCAGTGTACTAGCCAGCTTTCCCATGTTAGCCATCAAAACAGAAACCATAGTAAGTGCAACTAATTACCTAATAGAAAGCAAAAAGATTCAATTTTTAGCATCTAGAAGAAACCCAAACCTTAATATATTTTATTAGATTAGAAGTTTTAAACTCTGTTTTGCATTTAACTTTTGGCTAACCAAAAGTTAATGAAAAATATTTTAAATGGGAAATAAGGAATTTTTTATTCCTTAATAAAAAGTAAGGTAATAAAGTAATTTTACTACTAAGAACCCGTATTTAAATTCTTGTTCGCTGTTCAGTGTCTCAGAAATTTAATTCAATAGCTTATGGAGGCAGACATTTTTCTTTTTTTTTTTTTGGAACTGGGGATGGAACCCAGGGGCATTCTACCTCTGAGCTACACCCCCAGCCCTATTTTCTATTCTTTATTTTGAAATGGGGTCTCACTGAGTTGCGGAGGGCCCCACTAAGTAGCTGAGGCTGGCCGCGAACCTGGATCCTCCTGTCTCAGCCTCCCAAGTACTGGGATTACAAGAGTGCGCCACCACACCCAGCTGACATTTTTCTTTTTCAGATGATTTTGCAGACACAGACAGTACTCTGGAGAAGTAGGTGAGAAGTACAAGATTGGAAGATAAATGAAACATTTCTTGACTAATTTTAGTTTTGAAGGCAATCAACTTTGTACAATTAGATCCACTGGATGATTTATTTTCCTTGAGTAGAGAGAAGGGAGAAGGTATAATAAGACAAGACTAAAGTTGGTTTTTCTAATTAAACTTACATTTTTCATTTTACATCTCCAAGGCAGCATGGGTGAGATAGATATCCAGTCACTGCCACTTGCTTATTGGCAAGATAATGGAGCTATGTTTGGTTTTTTATTTAAGCAAATATTTATTGAGCACCTTCCATGTTTCAAGCATTCTACTAGGTAGGTGCTGGCTGTATTGTGATGAAAAAAAAAAGACAAACAAACATGATTTGTGCCTTCTAGGAATCTACGTAGGGGATAGGATTTAGATAAAAATACATGTAAATAAATATATAATTAAAACTGTGATATGTGCTAAGAAGAAAAAGAACAGAATGTTATCAAGAACATAATATGGATAGAAGGTTAAGAATAGAAGGTTAAGAATGCTCTCTGAGCTAAGGATGATAGAAACTAGCTAGGTAGAGTATGATGAAGAATAAAACAATAGAGGGAACAGACTGAAGTATTTGAGGTGAGAAAAATATAACTTAATTTAAGGAAATATAAGATGCTTTTTGTGGCTGGAGGGTAGTGAATGAGAATGCAGTGTGGCATCAGATGTGGTTGATGAAATAATCAGGGGCTATATTAAACAGAACCTTGTAGATAATGTCATAGAGGTGAGATTTGATCTAAGTGCAATGGAAAAAGAAGCATTAGAAGGATTTAAGAACATTTCATACAGATAATTCTAACTATAGTATAGTGAATGGTTGGAAAGGAGGCAAGAGTGAAAGGAGGAAGACCCATTGGGATTTCTATTTCAGAAATCTAGATGAAGCCGGGCGTGGTGGCGCACACTTGTAATCCCAGTACTTGGGAGGCTGAGACAGGAGGATCACAGGTTCGCGGCCAGCTTCAGCTACTTAGTGAGGCCCTCTGCAACTTAGTGAGACCCTGTTTCAAAATAGAGAATAAAAAATAGGGCTGGAGGTGTAGCTCAGAGGTAGAATGTCCCTGGATTCAATCCCCAGTAACCCCCGAAAAAAGAAAAAATAAATCTAGATGAAAGGTGATAGTGACTTGGATTAGTGTAGAGGAAAGGGGATGGAGAGAAGGGATAGATTAAAGATTTATTTTGTCTTTTATGCCAAATACAGTCATGGACAAATAAAAATAACTGGACTAAAA
This sequence comes from Glis glis, assembly GCA_004027185.1. Classification (NCBI taxonomy): domain Eukaryota; kingdom Metazoa; phylum Chordata; class Mammalia; order Rodentia; family Gliridae; genus Glis; species Glis glis. The sequence continues at coordinate 4,069 of PVJS01029484.1, forward strand.
ATATGGATAGAGTCAGAATAATATAGCTCAAATTTTATTTCTTTAGGGAACACTTTATTTTTCTTGGTAAAATTTTGTTTCTTGGCAAGTGCTAAGTTGCTTTGGTTAGTTATTCTCAAACTTTTATGATCTAAAATTTTGTCCAAAAATAGGCATTAGTAATTTATATTAAATTTATATTAACTAATTTGCATTAAATATGATTTATAATAGTACAAAATAATTTAAAGTTATAAATACTTTATATATTAGTATGAAAATAAATCATACTCCTAGAAATGTTTTCAAAGTTTCACTTTCTTGTGATATCAGGCTTTGCTTTCCATCCAAGCCTTTGTGTATTCTCAATGTCTGGAAGCCAAAATATTTTGTTTTAACTCCCACTCTATAGTATTTCCCAGCTGTGTACTTATATGGTGTAATAAAAGGATTTAACAAATGGGAAATAGCCGCTGCATTTGGAAATTTCCTTTGTGCTCCCTTTTCACTAGATAGATTCAATAATATGTAACAACTGTACATCAGACCTGTAATGATTTACACTGCAAGTATCATGTCATTGACCAATTTTTCTTTATTGAAAAGTGACAGAAAAATTTTAGGTTCTGGGAAGACCTGCAAACATATATATATATATATATATATATATATATATATATATTATATATCATATAATATCTATCTATCTATCTATCTAGTGTGTGTGGTGTGTGCGTGTATCCTGGGAGGACTGTGACTAATGCAAAATTTAATAAATATTTTACCTTTTTCTACTTTAAAATAAATAGGAAGTCCAAAAGAATGTTTACAAAGTGATATGAAACTTGTAGTTAATTTCAGTAGATCATATATTTTGCTTACTCTAATTGAATCCTATAAAAGAGCTGTGGAGAAATAAAATTTAAAAGAAAATCTAAAACAACCACAAAAATTTTATCAGCCCCTATTCAGTTTCCATTGTGATTAGTTTGTGTGATGGCCCTTGTTCTCAAGCAGTTAGAAACAGGCCTAAAAGTTTCTTATCTCCTGGGTCCAGGGAGGGTTTTACTTTGAAATACCAAGACCACAGAGGAGTTTTTTTTCTCTAAGAGAGTAAAGACAAAGCAGACAAAGCAAAAGTTCTGCTAATCTCACCTAATGATTAGAAAAAAAAACTTTACATGTTAAAATTCTGATTACTTTGAGGTAGGTGGCATTCCAACAAAATATAAGACCACACAGTTTCAAACAAAAAATAATTATTATGGCATAAACAGGAGAATAAAAATTTTAGAGACAGGAATTCAAAGACCAATGAGAGAGAGATACACATTTTTAGACTCTGATTTCAATGATTATTTATATTATGGATATCAAAGTGTTTAATTTTAAATTTAGTGTGTTATTTGATTGGTGACATCCATTCGATGGTTGAAAAGTTAGTATATATAAGAATTCACTCTCCTTGTTCTATGTGCAACCGCTGCTATTTTCATATGGTACAAGTGTATCAATACCTTTTTTGCAGGGGAACATGGACACCATAGACTGAAACATGTTTTTGTTCTCTTTATGACTAGCTCATTAGTTGGGAATAAACACACATGATTTTTTCATGAAAAATGTACAGTGTATTTTTCTTTTTAATGTTGTAAGCATGAGGCACATTTTTGTGGTAATGTTTAGTGACCTGCATATGATGTGTGTAATGATTTTCTGCTAAAGTTTCAAGTGGAGCAAGGACAGGTGAGCCTATATGTGGTTAGTGAACTTGTCTGCAAATTATATACTTTTATTTTTTGTGTGTGCAAATTATATGTAGTTACTTGTATCACGTGAATGAGCTGAGATGTGCATATTATTTAGATCCCTCTATTTCTTTTGCTCTAGAGTTATAATTTAAAAAGGTGTTATTGCCATCATTAGTTGTTCTATAGAGTGCCTACTAAGTTCTAGGCACAAAGAACTACATTGTGAACAATACAGATAAGATTCCTACTCTCATGGAACTTAAGACAATAAGGAAGTCTCAGAGAGAGGCAATTTCAGACAATGATAAGTGCTATGAAGAAAATTAAATAGAAGAATGTGATCTAGAATGACTGCTTTAAACAGGAAGGGAAGGTGATTTAGAAGAGTGGGCATCTGAGCTGAAATTTGAATAACAAGAGGAAGCCAACTGTGTAAAGATTTGGGGGAGGACACCTGGGCCAGAGTGTATAGTAAGTACAAAAGCCTTTTGATTGGTATGTTTGAACAACAGAAAACAAGAATGTGGCTGGAGAGAGAGAGTGAGAGAGAGAGAGACTGAGAGAGAGAGAGACAGAGAGAGACAGAGAGAGAAGGAGAGGAGGAGAGGGGAGAGAGAGGAGAGAGAGAGAGAGAGAGAGAGAGAGAGAGAGAGAGAGAATGGTATGTGATGAGATCTAGGAGGCAAGCAGCCGATAGACAAGGGGTTTGGAAAGCTGCGTTGAGGTGTTTGAGCTTTATTTCAAGTGCAAGAGGAAGCCATTGGAAGATTTTTAAGTAGGGGAATAATATGGTTTGATTTGTGTTTTTAAAAGACCTTATTGCCTGCTGTGTAGATAATGAGTTGTGGGAGATAACAGAAACAGGGACACCAATTAGGAAACCACTGTAGTAGTGCAGGTGAGAGTTGGATGAGAAGTGGGAGTCTGAATGGTCAGGGGGAGGTTATTCCTCCAACAGTTCCCAGAGATTCTGAAGAAAACAGAGTCCACACAGAGGGGAGAAGGAATAGTTTAAGTAACATACATGTGGGCAGGAACTTAAGAACGGACAGGAAGTGAGGTTGGTGAGACCAAGGAAACGTGACAAGGGGACAGTCATACTCCTGGCCAAGCAATGGCCCTGGGAGAGAGACAGAAGCTTTTTGCTTAAGAGGCAACTGTTTATAGCTGACTTCCCAGCAGGCAAAGGAGATGTGGGTAAGGCACCAACAGTCTCTCTTATAAAATATATGATATGACAGTAAGGGCATAGGTGGACATTTATCCACATTTGTACCATATCGATATATATATTTTAGGCAAAATGGCTAATATGCATTTGGCTTTTAACTACTAGTCTAAGTAGAAAGAACCATCTTGGACCTTTAGTCCCAGAATATCTGAACTCCTTACAGACCTACTTAAATTCCCACAGGTGAGTTTCATCTTCTAGAAAAGTTTTAAAATAAAATTTTCACTATAAGAAAAAGATGTCAATAATGCCCTTTGTTGTAATTGAAAGAAAATAATAATAGGAGTGCTGAGATATTTAGTAAGTAACTATTGGGAACACTGCTTTCTTGCTTGCAAACAATATCTACTTTCTGACTCTCTTGCTTTCAGTCCAGTGAAGTTGCTAATCAGCTCTGGAGTGTTTTATGTAGCTCACTTAGAGTCATAAAATTTCTGGTGTGGACTTTGTACCATTTCTGGGAATGGAGCTGTTGTCATTATATGATAACACAGTCCAAGAATTTTTAGTGAGGATTTAATCTTTAGCCATGCTTTATGTTGTGACAGGCTTTTAGATTTCTCATCTTGTTACTTTTTGAAAGATTTAAAAAAAACTTGAATTGTTGCCAGTTTTTTTTTTTTTTTGGTGAGAGTTAGTCATTTGAGATAGTAGGCAGCACCCAAATGAAATTAATTTCCTTACTTTTATTGGATTGTAATTTAGAAAGTATAGTGAAACCCACTAGTTCACCTAGTCCTAACTAGTTTCTAGTCTTAATGCCTAAGATAAGATTTATGTACATCTTTTGTGGCACCTGACTGGTCTGTGAAGCCCTCAAAAAAAAATCCATGAATTTGCAGGTTTAGACTTCTTGAGAAATTTAGTTACTCCTCCTCCTGCTTTTAGATTTTAGAAATTCAATTTAAGTTCAAACCTAGGTTTCTATTAACTAGTGAAAATGTGTATTCTTCCCCTGGAGTCATTGAACAACATTCTCTAGGAAGCCCAGTGGGGGATTTCCCATTTCTATTAATTTGAAACTTAGCACACAATACTGTCTTCTTTTAAATCTATCTCAGAAACTTAATGATAGAAATTTGTTTACAATTTGAACTAAAAAATAAAAGCATATTTTATTGTATGGAATTTGGCAAACTTGCTGTGGGTAGTGAAATAGAAAACTAGTGTTGCCTAGTGTTAACACATTGATAGCCTTTGTAATTTTCATACTGTGATTATACACACTGGTTCATTTCTGTTATTTTTTAAACGTGTACTTTTTAAAAAGTTTCCCAAATATGAACTAAATTTAAAAAATGATTGCCGGTATGTCTCCTGGAAACATCTTGATTTTTATGGAAATATGAATTATTTTTTCTTTATTCATAGTGATATAATACACCTTTCTAAAGACCCTTTTGGGGAAAGTTTTCCTTCTTACCTAGTATATTATCAAAATCTTTATCAAAAGTAGAAACATTAACAGGCTGGGAAATAGTTGGCTTTTTTCCCCTTGGGCATGAAGGAATCAGGTATGCATGCTGATTAACACACTCCAGTCATTAACATGTGATTATGTGGGCTGCATATTGAGCACCTGCCAAAATACAAAAATCCAGTACTTTGCTACATCTGTGCAAAGACTTGCATTTCTTTTGTATTTTGACAGTTCAAGGAAAATCAGACCCAAGTTATCTTTTTTTTTTCTTCAGTGTAATAAAATTGTGTATACAGAATGTCTTCAAGGAGATACGATATGCCATGTTTATTTTTATTTTAATCTTTCGGGCTATATAAGATCCAGTGACTGGGGTTTGCAGAGCGGTGACTATAACATGACTGTCTTAATGAACTCCATCACTGACATCCACTTATGATTTATTCCATACCTGCACATTCATGAGGATTAATTTTTCTGGGATTCAGGCAATATTCCCCTAGTTCCCTTCAGTTTTGTGTGATACTTTTATGTTTCATAAATATTTGGTTTTTGTTTCTTTCACCTATATGCTGCTAGTATACATCTCAGAGTGTTGCTGTTCCTATGGTTTGACTTTTCTCAAACCATATGTAAATATTCCTATACGCCCAAAGTATAGCTTGGGGTCTATAGTATTTCTAGGCACAGGAAAAGTTGATTTGTGATAACTATTTTTAAAAAGACTTGATTACTAATAGAAAATCTGGCTTAATCTAGTCTAGCATGAATGAAGTTTGAGCAGAACTGTTCTGCCATTCCTTCCTTCCCTCCCTCCCTTCCTTCCTTCCTTCCTTCCTTCCTTCCTTCCTTCCTTCCCTCCCTCCCTCTCCTCTCCTCTCCTCTCCTCTCCTCTCCTCATCCCTCCCCCCTCCCCTCCCCTTCCCTCTCCCTCCCTCTCTCCTTCCCTTCCTCCCTTTCTTCCTTCTTTCCTTTCTTCCTTTTGTGCTAGGTATCAAACCCAGGGCCTTGCATGTGCTAGGCAAGTGCTCTACCACTGAGCTACTACCAGCTCCAGTTTTTATTTTTCTTGATTATTAAGACGTCATTTGAATGTGGAAGACTTTTTATTTTTTAGAGAAGCCTTTTGTTAAAATTGTTCGGTGTTAATCAGTGGAAATTGATCTCAGGAAATCAATAGTTTTCTGATTAAAGTGGACCTTCCCAAGGATATTTTCAGTCTATAGGTGGTTCTCATTAATGTTCACTCTGTTGTGTAGAATTCCTTCATGCAATTTCTTTTGCTGGCTTCTGGGTGCATCACTATAATTAATATGATATCTGAAATAATGAAATCTGCACATTTTAATGCTTCTGAGCAACATATTGTAGAAGGTAAGGTATATATTATATAGTATGCAGTCGTTTGCATGCTAATTTGAACTTTTCATGATTAGAGTGAGATATGAATCTCGAGGTCCTTCTATATCTATAGGAATGAGATATTGATGACTGTGATAGGCAGCTAGTGCTTTGGAAGGAGGAAGCCAGAATTGCGTCTGTATTTCTTGAGATCTACCTTATTTAATTTGGAGAGGGTTGCTTTCCATTAAAGGCACCTTTAACATAATACATCCTGCTTGCACTATTCATTGAGATAAGATTGAAAGGGCTGTTTGTGATTATTGAGTCAAACCACCTGCATCAAACAGGAAAGACCCTACTCTGTTCCTTCTACAAACATATCTAATCTTTCTAGAACACTTCTAATGAATGTGCCTTAATTACCTTAATATGCAAATTATCCTACTGTTTGATTGTCCTCTGCAATAAAAAGTTTTCCCTGCTTTCCAAGAGAAATGTAACCTTTTAAAAGAAGAACAACTTCAAGTTATTATTCCTTTTGTTAATACAGTTTTCAATGAGATGGGATATTTATTTTTATAATATTAACCTTTTAAATATTATTTTGGTGTTACTACATTCCCATGACCCTTAGGCATTATTTTTCTAGGTGATGCAAATTGAGTTAAATAATATATCTTTGTGTAAATCACATTCTGAAATCCAAAGTATAAATTACGAATCTTAGCTAATAAAATTTTACAATCAGGTTGAAATTAGAAATGAATATTTATGTGTTCATTTATCTTCTTTATATGTCATTAGCACCCTAGAAAATGGAAAACCTTATTTAATAAAATGATTGGAAGTTATTTTGTAAACTTTTGCTTTCATTATAATTTAAATCTGATTTGTTTCCATTGCCAGTGCATTGAGAGTACCTTGAATACAATATTCTCAAATTCATCCAAATTCTGAGAGAAAATGTGCCCTCATCCAAGCACCAATAGATGATAGTGGTGTAATGGAAGAGATTCATATACTTAGAAACACAAAGAAGAATTAGAACACTTAGGTGAAAGTTATTTTTATTTTGGATTTTTTCCCTAAGCACTCTGCTAGCCAGGACTAAACTAATGCAATCTATGAACAAATTAAGAAAATTTTTGCTCTGAATTCAGAGTTAATATTTGACCTGTAGTTGTATTAATTTATTTTGTACTCAGTATGCTTCTGCTGAAGGTACCTCTTTCAGTTTTTGTTCTCTTACTGGTGTATTTTGTTTTTAATTTAGTGATAGTTTATTTATTTTGGTTTCTGTAATTGTAAGGTTAGTGTTCAGCTTTTTTTTGGATACTGTTCTTTCTGTTCTTTTTGATGAAAAAATAGGTCAAGGAATGGATCTTAGTATTTTGGTATTTGGAAATTAAGAGAGAGAAAAAAATAACACTTTTTCTTTCCCTTTCCAGAGAGAAAGCATGGGTTCTATGATTGTAGTCTAAGGCTGTGTTGCCTTCAGGTTGGGAAATGCAGAGCTTGCAGACTTTGGGGCACCTGTTGGCAGAATTAGACTCCTTCCTTGCTGCTTTGTGTTAAATTGATGACATTTTGTGCCTGTTTTCCACATTCTTGGAAATGCTAATATAGGTAGGTAGATAGGTGAGTGAATAGATAATTCTTTTTTAAGCAACATAGTCTCTAGGGAATCATTTAAGTCTCTCTCTCTCTTTTTTAGCGGTACTGGGGATTGAACCCAGGGGCATTCTACCTCCGAGCTACACCCCTGGCCCTATTTTTTTATACTTTATTTTGAAACCAGGTCTCACGAAGTTGCGGAGGGCCTCAGTAAGTAGTTGAGGCTGGCCGCAAACCCGGATCCTCCGGTCTCCGCCTCCCAAGGACTGGGATTACAAGCGTGCACCACTATGCCTGGCTTTCATTTAAGTCTCTTCATACTCATTCTAATTGTAAACACAAATGAGAGAGCTATAGATGTCATTTACATTGTTCTAGATTACGAAGAGTTTTTGTGAAGCCCATCATACATATTTGACATATTAGAAGGAAATTTGAAGGCTCTTGCAGTGAAGTCCTCGAAATCGGGAACTTTACTGGACAAGATCCAGTGAAGAAAGATCTCAGAGTTCACAGAGTGGCCCTGAGGCTCAGCGTGTATGATAAGGAAAGTAATCTGCCTGACTTGGCCATGAAAGGACCTCACTGTTCAGACAGTAGCATCTTCATTAAGGAACAAATGGATTTGGCAAGCCTTCATTGGGCTCTGGTACATTTTAATGTTAAGATTTGTGAGGTATGAAGAACATATCCTGAGCTGTTTCCTTTCATTTAAAGCAGATGAGTTGCCTTGCTGGTTATAAAAATAACAAGAGCAATAACAACAAACAGTTATTTTTTATAAGTGCACTGGTGTTTCTCAAATGAAGAAAAGAAAACAACTGTAAAGGAGGAGTGCATGAGGGAAATTGACTTGACACTAGAGTACGTAGTTACCTCTTAAGAAAAACTCTATGGAATCTTGAAACTCTCCATGCATAGAAACTTTGCTTTGTAAGAACTTGTCTAGCATTTCCAACTTCTGTATAATCACTCCTCTTTTTCTCCAATGTCTTAAATTGTAGAAAAGAAAAAATAATTTTGTTTCAGTAGAAATATTTTCCCTGGGGTTACTTAAAGGGAACATAAGTTAGAAGAAAAGACATTGCCTCATAGAAAGCCTAGGTTCATTTCTGCCACAAATTCGTTATGTGATCTTAGGAAAAGTCACTGTGTCTTCTGACTCCAGTTGCCTTGTCTCAAAAAGGAATGATTTGATCTATAATCACCAAGTCTCTTGCCACTTCTAATTTTCTTGGTTTCAAGGTTAAAATTGTTTTAGCCAATTCAGCCTACCCTGGTAGTATGGTTGAATGTCATCTGTATGGTAGTTTGAGTACTAATTAATTTCCAGATGGAAAGTGACCACTCAAGTTGGTAGCACATGAATAAGCTAATTGCTGAACCTTGATAGAATGTCACTTCAGATGCTGAGGAATTCGCTGTTAGGTCCACCTGCCTTAGAGCTCTTATGTTCCAGTACCAAAAACCTGTAACATATGCTCATCTATGAAGCTGTCTATGAGACATTAGATCTTTAGAACATGATATCTCTAAGACTGTGATAGTGTGCCTCTGTTGTTCAGGCAATACTCAGTCATTCAGTGTGGGGCACTACTCTTTAAGATAGAGAAAGGAATTGGGACACACGCAGGGTAGAATGACTAGAATGGCTGGACTATGTTTTATGAGGAAGAAATGAAGGAAACTGGTATGTTTTCCCTAAGGAAAAAATACAAAAGTACTGTAATAGTTGTGTGTTTGTATTAAAGGGTCACCATTCTGAATGTTTTCATGGAATGGAACTATGGGTTGAAATATATTTTATGTTCTTATAAAGAGGAGTTTTTGTCAATCCTCTCAAAATGGAATAGATTGCTTTTGGAGGTGCTTAATTCTCTATTAGTGAGGTGATGACAGAGAGGCCAAAAAATCACTTGGGCTATTTGCCACCACTGCTACCACCATCATTTAATGAGCACTTATTATGGAATAGGCACTATATTAGATGTTTTATTTTCATTCATACATTTAATTCCCATAACACCCTATGAGGTACATTCTTTTTTTTTTTTTTGCGGTACCGGGGATTGAACACAGGGGCGGTCTACCTCCATGCTACACCCCCGGCCCTATTTTTTTTTTATACTTTATTTTGAAACCGGGTCTCACGAAGTTGCAGAGGGCCTCACTAGGCAGAGAGAGAGAGACAGGGAGAGAGAGAGAGACAGGGAGAGAGAGAGAGAGAGAGAGAGAGAGAGAGCTGAGGCTGGCTGCCTACCGGATCCTCCTGTCTCCGCCTCCCAAAGTACTGGGATTACAAACGTGCACCACCACGCCTGGCAAGGTACATTCTTTACTATGATCAACATCACTCCCATTTTACAGAGAAGGAAAGTAAGACAAAAAGAGGTTAACTAACTTGTTTCAGCTTATATGGGAGAAAGATGGAAATGCTGGGATTTAAACTGGAGAATCTGGCCCCGATTGCCTCCCCTTTGTTAATTATTTTATTATTCCATCCTCTCTTGAACAGGACTCAAGTGCTAGATGGGATTGAACAATGGGATTTTTAAGGACCTTTGATTCTTGAGTTCGGATTTTATATGTGAGGCTGATAGTATTGAGAATGCAATGTATGGTTTTATGTACTTCTCTTGACAGTTTGGGGACTTAATTTTTTCCATACTTATTCTATTTAATATATTTACTTTCACTTATTAAAATCATAATAATAAGTCCACTTAGAAAATTTTGGAGTTTGTAATTTTTTCTGTGAATTAAAATAATATTTTAAAAGCAGCAGAATTTTCTTTTTAGACTTTAAAAATCATGACACGTTAGCAAATATTGGTAACAAATCTATTTTCTGACAGTCACAAATACTTTTGCTGTTATTAAACAATATAGTAATAGTGATGAGTGGCATAATGTTATGCCAACTTTGAGAATTATATGTATATCTAATATATTCCAGTAAATATCAGTTTTTTTTTAATTGTGGTGCTCAGGATTGAACCCAGGGGCATTCTACCTCTGAGCTACAACCCCAGCCATATTTATTTATTTATTTATTTATTTATTTATTTATGGAAACAGGGTCTTACTAAGTTGCTGAGGTTGGCTTCAAACCCATGATCCTCTTGTCTGCCACCATGCTCAGCTACAAATACCAGTTTAAAAAAAAAAAGAATGCATTTTGTTTTACTATTAGAGCAAGTGTTACTTTCATCATGATTTTTCTGTTGGCAGTTGGAATCAAATTCAGCATTTTCATTTATGTAAACTTCTTTAACTAAATACTTTTCCATAAAACATGTCACTTTAAAGCCAGATGTGGTGGCACACGCCTGTAATCCAGTATTTGGGAGGCTGAGACAGGAGGTTTGCAGGTTGGAAGCCAGTTTCAGCAATTTAGCGAGGACCTCAGCAACTTAGTGAGACACTGTTTCAAAATAAAAAGTAAAATAGGGCTGGGGGTGTAGCTCAGAAGTAGAATGCCCCTGAGTTCAATCCCCAGTAACACTCCCCCAAATATATCACTTTAGAGAAAAACATACTTTTTCCTCTGAGAAAGAACATGTAAATATTAGCAATGTAATCTTCAACATATTAGAAAGGTTAGATTTTGTTCGTTAGCAAGAAGTTATTGGAATCTAAATTAGGTAAATCTCTTCTGTGAGCCCGTCAACACTACAAGCACAAGGCCTCTTTTATATTATAGTTGGCAGGTAGTTTTCTTGTTTCATTAAAAATGTCGAAGCCAGGTATGGTGGCACATGCCTGTAATCCTAGTACTTGGGAGGCTCTCAGATCATATATTTGATCATAGATTTGAGTCCTGCCTTGGCAACTTAGTGAGACCCTGATTCAAAAATAAAGAATAAAATAGGACTGGAAGTTGAGTTCAGAAGTAGAATGCCCCTGGGTATAATCCCCAGTATCACAAACACACACACATGCACAAACTGTTGAATAAAATGGAGGGTCAGAAAATGTGGTACATATTTGGTATATGTATAATATAATATGATACGTTAAATATATGTATATGTAATATAACTAAGATATAAAGCATACTGTGAGGAATGGGGTGGTGGTAGAGCCATCTGCCTTTGGAGAGAAGATTGATCGCAGCCGGGCATGGTGGTGCATGCTTGTAGTCCCAGTACTTGGGAGGCGGAGACAGGAGGATTTGGGTTCGCGGCCAGCCTCAGCTACTTAGTGAGGCCCTCCGCAACTTAGCGAGACCCTGTTTCAAAATAAAGAATAAAAAATAGGGCTGGGGGTGTGGCTCGGAGGTGGAATGCCCCTGGGTTCAATCCCCAGTACCATACACAAAAAAAAGATTGATCGCTGACATGGTTGAGTTGTCAAAACCAAAACACCTTTCAGTCGTTTTTATTGTCCTTAACTTCTTTATAGACATTTGCGTTCCTGTAATTCCCTCCAGTCAAAGGATACCAAGAACATACCTGTCATTAAACAAATTGGGTTTATTACTCATTTTAGTGAGGAAGAATGCATGCCTTATGTTACCACAGCATGTCTCTGTAAGAGTGTTAGATTGAATCCATTTTAGGATTTGGGTTATTTTGAATGATTTTGGGTAGGGTCTAAGAAAACAGAAGACTGCTATAGATTGTGTGCTGTCAGAAATCAGGGAAAAATTTTGGGTATTTCAGTAAACCTAATTTATAGGGAGGGTAGACTAGAGTGTAGCTAAAGCTATAATTGGAAAGGCTCCCATTAAAATGGAAAGCAGAACAGATGACATACAATGCAGTAAGAATGAATACATCTAATTCAGTATTGCTAAGGGGTTCAGGGAAGGGTAAGAAGGGATAGTATTCTGTAGCTACAAGTATACTGGACAGCAGGTAGGGAAATTCATTCATGCAGCTACTTAGGCCATTTCCCAGTCATTTTTCTCAATTGCAATGACTTCCACCTGTATGTGGATTTCAAATCCATTATACAGGCAAAATTCCATTCCTGACCTATACTCTCCAACTCCCAATTCCTGACATCTTATCTGACTTTTGCAACCCCAGCCCACTGATCTTCTCCACTTGCAACATGGCTGCCCATCTACATTCCTTGTCTAGGTGGGGTTGGCAGCTCAGTTGAATCACAGCCATGGTGTGCTGTAGCTGCTTCTGGACAAGTGGAGATTATCCATATGGAGATATGATAAGACAGAATTGATTACATTCCTAGAAAAAACTAATTACAAATGCAGTGGTTTCTGGAGCTTTGTGAGGAGCCAGGTCTTAATGGAATTAGTTTGGGATTAGTATTTGTAATGAAGAGAATAATGTAGTTTTGTATTTATTATTCAGTTTACATGAATGAATATGACTAAAAACCTAGAGTAATGCCATTGGTTATCTTATCATGACAGTATTTCTTTCTTTTTTTTGTGGTACTGGGGATTGAACCCAGAGGCATTCGACCTCTGAGCTACACCCCCAGCCCTATTTTTTATTCTTTATTTTGACACAGGATCTCAGTAAATTGTGGAGGGCCTCACTAAATAGCTGAGGCTGGCCGGGAACCTGTAATCCTGCTGTCTCAGCCTCCCAAGTACTGAGATTACAAGTGTGCACCACCACGCCTGGCTTATCATGACATTATTTCTAGAATTGAAAATTGAAGCAAAGGATTACTGGACCAAGGACATTTGAATTTAATAATGAGTTACTATCATTTGCTGAGTATTTAGTGCTAGGAACTATACTGAGTACATGATTCATTTCTCACAGAAACTGTTTGAGGATATAATTATAAACCCATCCTCCCATCACCTTGACAGTGGACAAGTCTTGGTGAATCAATATTGAACAGAATGTAGTAAGATACAATCTGGTTTCTAAGGCTATGTTACAACAATGACCTTTCATCTGACTCTCTCTGGGGCCTGCCTGTTTGGAGCCCTTTGGAGTCCTGAGCAATCATGTAAGAAGTCCATCTATTCTGAAACTAACATGCTGGAAAGAAGAGACCACACGGAGAGATCATATATAGTTAAAGGAATATGTCTAAGAAACTCTAGCTCTTCCAGCTCAGAGCGCTTGAAGTGTTCCCAGCTCAGGCACCACATCTGAGTAAATAAGACTTTGAGATGACCCAATCACTAGCGCAGACTTAACTGAAACCTTATGACGGACCTGGAGACAAAACCACCTGCCCTAGATGCACCCAAATTCCTGACCCACAGAAATTTCTAAGGATTATAGTGATTATTGTTGTTTAAAGTCCTTTCTTTTAGGGTGATTTGTTATACAACAATAGGTAAATACCAGTTACTTCCTGGTAATTCTTGGATTAGAATTTATAGCAAAGTGAAATTTCCTCTCTGGAAACACAAGGCGATAAAAAGTTTCAGAAGGTAAGTGTGTTTGTAATTATGATGTCTTTTACTATTGAGAGTGATTTTTTTTTTTTTTTTTTAGTCCTGCAGAACAGAAAAAACTGGATTTGGTGCTAGAAAGCCTGCATTTAGGTTTTAGTTCTGCCAGTTCTACTGTGTGACATGGGGGAAACCACTTAGCCTTGCTGAGTATTGGTTTTCCTCCTACTGAAAGTGAAGATGTAGAACTTGGTATTTAACTGATGACATATTTTTAGAATGACATTTAGAGACAGGAGTTTGTCAGAAGAAAGTGACAAAGGGTCTGAAAATTGTGTCAAATGAGAAATGAATGTAGAAAGTAGAGATGTTTCACCTAGGAAAAGAGTATTGATTTGTTTCCTTCCTTAAGATACTCAAACAACTCTAATATGAAAGAAGAAATAGATTAATTTTGTGCATCTTTTGAGTGCAAATAGAAAGCAATATGGTGTAATTATAATGTTGTTCACAATGCTATAGCAAAATACCACAGATTGTGTAACTTAATAAACAATAGAAACTTATTTCTCACAGTTTTGAAGGTTGGTGCTATGGTTTAGACAAGTCTCCCTCAAAGGCCAATGTGTCTCCCAGCCCATGGTACTATTGGGAGTTGATTGAGCCTTTGGAAGGTGGGGCCTAGTGAGAGGTTTTATGTTATCGGGGGCATGCCCTCAAAGGGAATAATTTGAATCCTCTCTCTCTCTCTCTCTCTCTCTCTCTCTCACACACACACACACACACACACACACACACACACACTGGCCAGAGTCAGTTGGTCATGGACCAAAATACAAATAAAGTTTTCTTCTTTGTAAGTTGATTTATCTCAGGTTTTGTTACAGCAATGGAAACTACTAACCTGACTAACCCAGGAAGTCTAAGATCAAGGCACTGGCAGGTTCAGAGTCTAGTAAGGTCCTGGCCTCTGCTTCCAATATGGTACCCATTGCTGCATTCTTTGGAAGGGGCCAAGAAACTGTTTTCTTACAAGTTGAAAGGGTAAAAGGAAAAAGGGGCCTAGTTAGTTGCCTTAGCCACCAGTCACCTTCTAGAGGCTCTGCCTCTTCATACTTATCACATTAGATCTTAGGTTGCAACATAGGAATTTTGGAGGCAGTACATATAATCGAACCATAGCAATAAGGGTCTAGATTTTAGCTTTTACAAGGACTCTCTTAATAATTAGATTTATTAGAATATATTTGAGATCCCTCAATTGCAGAAATGCAAGGAAAGAAAGCTTGTTTATTTTTATGGGGTTTGGTACAGAAAGGCTATAATATATGGACTCTTTAGACATCTTCAAGAAGGCCAAACTTAGTCTCTTAAATCATTGTTTTTTTCTATTTCTCCTAAGTATCTGTTTATAAAATGACTTTTATTTTTATTATATATGTAATTGTTCATTGAGGAAAAATAGAAATTGCAGAAAAGAAAAAAAGAAATTAAAATTACCAATAATTTTACTGCTATTTAGAAATCACCACGAAGATTTTGGTTTATAACTTTCCAATTTGTGTATGTGTGTATGTGGGCTAAATTTTACCCTTATGCATACACAGAACAAAGTGTTATACTCTAAATACTATAGTATATCCTTTTTTCACTTAATAGATCTTTTCTTGTGAATAAATTATTTCTACAACATTTTCTGCTATTCATATTCAACTTTGAAAATATTTCCGTACTAAAATATTATTTATAATATAACATTTGCAGTAGAGAACTTCAAAAGGAAAATTAAACTTATCCCAACACTCAAAGGACCATTAACCTTTTGTTGGTTATTCAGATCTCTTTTTTTCTATATATAATTTTTTTCTTAAAAAATGTATATTGAAGCCAGGCGGGGTGGCACACACCTGTAATCTCAGTACTTGACAGGATGAGACAGGACGATTGCAGGTTCAAATCCAGCCTCAGCAACTTAGCGAGGCTCTCAGCAACTTAGCAAGACCATATTTCCAAATAAAATAAATAAATAAATTAATTAATTAATTAATATAGGACTGGGGGTATAGCTCAGAGGAAGAATGCCCCTGGATTCAATCCCAGAAAAACACACACACACACATTGAAATTTTTCATTAACATACTTTATCATTCATAGTGCATTGTGAGTACTTTTGCATGTCATTAAATTTTCTGCAAAAATATGATTTTCAGCAACTTCAAAGTATTTCATCATGTGGATAAAACCATAATGCCATCAAATAATCTCCAGAATTGGATATGTAGGTGTCCTCTAATTATTAATTACTATAAACTATACTGTATTCAACATATAAAAACAATATTGTTTTTAATGGCTGTGTAGTATTCCATTGTGTAGCTATATCATCAATCACTTATTTTTTTTAAACATCTTAGTTCTAAATATTTTACTTAAACAATCCTGTAACTGTTAGAGAAAATCCTTCCCCATAGCTTAAATTTTTTTTATTAGTTTTGGTCTTTGATAATAGTTGTTTCAAGTTCATCAGCCTACAATATACTAAACAGTTTTTTTTTCCTAATGCTCTGGAAGCATGTAGAAAAACCATGGGACATAGCCCCAAACCTTCAAGAGTTAAAATTTAGTTGCAAATGTAACTATTGCATGTAAAATAGTAATGAATAATTTATTCTAGTATATTATTAAATGCTGAATTGTGTGTTAATGATTAAGTGCTTTGATGTGTAGTTTGGGGAATAGCAGAATAGTGAGGCCCAGTTACTCAGGAAGAACTTTAAGCATGAAATGCAGTTTGATCTGAACTTTGAAAAGTGGGTTGGGCTCTGGTTGGGTTCCTTGTGAAAGAGGATGTAAGGATGTAAGACATTCCTGGGGAAAGGAACAAGACACATAATAGGCTCGAGGATTTCAGTAATTTTGATATATTTACAGTATCATGGGAAGGTTATTTAGGTTTAAAGTCCTTTGAATGTCACTCCTAAGCAATTGATTTTGAATAACAATTCTGAAAAATATGAGCAATATTTTTAATATGTTATACTTTCTAATATTTACTTTTTATCCATTTTAGACACTGGAAAACATCTTACTTGAAATTCCTGATTTGTGAAAATTGCTTTTTCTTTTCTAGAAACTGTCTAATGCCATTTCTTGGTACTACTCTGTGCTTTTCCAGTCACCTATATATATTTTATGCACTATATATTATTTTTAATAATACTGTATATTATATTTTTAACCGATTCCCAATGCAATGCTCATTAGATAATCCAAATCAACATTTACTTAGCCCTTATATTGGGACAGGGACCCTTTTGAATAATATTTTGAAAATTTCTTTACTATTAGGGTTGGTGAAGTCATTGAGATTAAGGGCTGAGAGAAAATAAATTTATAGTAAATTTTCTTTGAATGAACTAATGTTGACTAACTCAGTTCCCCTCATGTTTTGCTTTTTGTGTTGTTCATGTGTTTAGTCATGTAATTTAGTGATTGTTTTTAAAAAGAAGATTAAAAGAAGAGAAATATTCTTCTTGTGTTGTTTTAAAAAAATGACAGCTAACTAGGTTTCTTAATTTTTCCATAAATTATACTCACATTATAATGTTAAGTCAGAGCATATTTATTTCATATCTTTTTTGGGAGCACTCTTTCCTAAAGAGGGGTCAGCACCTGTGTATCAGAACCTCTTACAGTGTTTATCAATATTAATGTACCTGGTCCCCATATTTGGGGTAGTATGTGGGGGTGGTGAGGACAAATGCATTTTAGTACATTTGGCAAGCAATTCTACCTGTTGAAGTTTGAGAACCACTACTTTAGAGAAAGGTCTCAAAGCTCCTCACAATTGTGCTTCCGTGATGCACCAACACTTGAGAGAGATTATCATTGGGTATTTGCCTCTGTTGCTGTCATAGGACCTGTTATGTTTTTAGAATATTACAAAATAAACTGGGATTTTTTTTCCTTAAGAAATTTTACTTCAACATTTTGTAACCTCATAGAGGGGGAAAACTTCAGAGATCCATTATTAAGTATCTTTTTTTAAAAATTGAGATTACTGACCTCTTCAGACAATAACTTATTGTAAGTGTATTGATTTGTGTGCCACTTTTACTTAGGTGAATTGCTTATAGGTCTCCATTCACTAAAGACCAATATTTATTAAGTTTAAAAAGTTAAAAAGTGAGGGTCGGTTGAGCATGGTGGAGCTCGCCTTAATCCCAGTACTTGGGAGACTGAGATAAGAGGATGGAAGGTTTGAGACTAGTATTAGCAATTCAGGGAAACTCTCAGCAAACTAGCACACTCTGTTTCAAAACCAAAAAAAATTTTTTTTAAAGGGCTGGGGATGAGCTGGGCGTGGTGGCACACACTTGTAATCCCAGTACTTGGGAGGCTGAGACCAGAGAATCTGGGTTCGCGGCCAGCCTCAGCTACTTAGTGAGGCCCTCTGCAACTCAGTGAGACCCTGTTTCAAAATAAAGAATAAAAATAGGGCTGGGGGTGTAGTTCGGAGGTAGAATGCCCCTGAGTTCCAACCCCAGTACCGCCAAAAACAAAACAAAACAAAACAAAACAAAACAAAACAAAACAAAACAAAAAGGGCGGGGGTGTTGATATGAAGTAGAATGCCCCTGGGTTCTATTCCCCAGTACAACACACACACCACACACACACACACACACATACACACACACACACACACACACACACACACACACACAAAGTGAGGGGCCAGGATGATTCATTTCTCCTCTCTCCATTGTTCCTAAGGATAGTATAAAATGACTTATACAACTTAAGCCACTTACGGTTTTATTTACTGCCTATATTTGTGACTTGATGACATATTGCAAGTAGTTCTTGTGGCTTTCTTGGGGAAATCATGACTTTTCAGCCTCTTGCTGAATCTGTATCTATACTGTTAAGCCACTTCACACAGATTATGGGGCTGAGGACAGTGTGGGTCATCATTGCAATAAGGAACCCATGGTTATTTTCTGTGGTGCAGAATGGCAATTACCACATTCACGAGTAAAAAAAAAAAGAAAAAGAAAAAGAAACAAGGAACACAGTCTAACAAGTAAGTGAAAATGTGTACACAAAACTGTTTGGAATTAATCCTGGGAGGAAAAAAAAATGGTATTCTATAGAGCAGAATGCTGTAGGACTACCTAAAGTTATCTGTGCTGGAGAGCCTCTCCTAGCATCTTTCATCTTCCATTTGGGAGTGATGGGAAAATCTTCATTATGGTCAATGGTGAGTCATGTGTAGGCAACAACTTCCACATTTGACTGACTTAGCCTTTAATCCTTAGGTTGAATCAGTTTAAACAATTTTTTTTAATTTTTTAGGCTATGATGTGAGAGTAATTTGCATTTGAAAGAAAGTAATTGAAGAATAATTGATCAAATGCTAATTATTGATTCATAAAAGCCTCAGTCATTTATGTGATATGGACTTTAGTCAGTCAAACGGCATTGGGAGCCATATCTCTGAGTGGTCATTTGCACAAAGAGCAGAACAAACTGGCCATTTTAAGGATTATGTATGAACCATGGCATATAAAGGGAAGGGTTCCTAGCCAGGCGTGGTGGCGCACGCTTGTAATCCCAGTACTTTGGGAGGCGGAGACCGGAGGATCCAGGTTCAAGGCCAGCCTCAGCTCACGCATGTGCGCGCGTGCGTGAGCATTCTCTCTCTGTCTCTCTCTCTCCCTGTTTCTCTCTCTCTCTACTTAGTGAGGCCCTCCTCAACTTCGTGAGACCTGGTTTCAAAATAAAGCATAAAAAATAGGGCCGGGGGCGTAGCGCGGAGGTAGAACGCCCCTGCGTTCAATCCCCGGTACCGCAAAAAAAAAAAAAAAAAAAAAAAAAAAAGGGAGGGGTTCCTTTGCCTCACTCCACGGGGAAAGAAGAGATCTAGGAGCAAGGTACAGAGAGCTCTTGTTTCTGCCTTGCCTGACTTTGTCTATCCTTTTTAGTTTATTCCAGCACAAATGTATTGAACTGCTGAGTTCTAGGCATTATGCTAGCAATAAGAATTCAGAGAAATGAAGATTTAGTTCACAACATTTTTAACAGCTTTATTGAAATAATACACATACCATACATTTACCCATTTAATGTTTACAATTCAGTGATTTTTAGGATATTCGTAGGGTCCATAATATTTTATTTAGTTTGAAGCCCATATCTGTGTTCTTTTGCTTCACAATTCCTCAGGTTCAGAGGGAAGAAAAACTTCTTTGGCCCATTCCTAGATTTGTTCCTTCCTTCAGAAATAATAGTATCTACCATTTATTAAACATCAACTCAGCACCGTGTGTAGGGCTTTACTCGTGTAGTCTTACTGCATGCTCCCAATAACCCTGAAAATAAGTTTTATTCCACCTTATACATAAAACAATAATGTGTAAATGTCTACCATTGATTTGATACAACTAATATCTCATTTCGTATATGTGGAAACATAATGCTCTAGACTCCATGTTCCTTTTCTCCCTCTTTCCTGTTAGCTGTCGGCTTCGTAACTTTTGCCTCATGTGCCTTCCTCTGGTTTCTGAAGCTTGCTGGGCTTCTCTGTGAAGGAGAGAGATATAGGAACAATTAGGATTTTGAAGCTTCTGAAGACCGGGTGCTTTATGTCGCACATTTTTTTTAATAGGGAGAGAGGGTACCTTTGTGCAAATAGATAAGGCAATTACATATTGCTGAAGGGCTGTGGCCAAATCATATTTGCTTTCAGCACTCAGTTCCCATTTAGAGAACCAACAGCTAACTTCTCTGTACTGTGAAGTAATTACAGTGCAAATTTTTCTTTAAGAAACTTGTCATTTTATTTTTAGAAAGTTTTTAGCCTCCGGGCGTGGTGGCGCACGCTTGTAATCCCAGTACTTTGGGAGGCGGAGACCAGAGGATCCGGGTTCGCGGCCAGCCTCAGCTCTCTCTCTCTCTCTCTCTCTCTCTCTCTCTCTCTACTTAGTGAGGCCCTC
>PVJS01029485.1:0-24737 GCA_004027185.1 Glis glis
AAAAAAAAAAAAAAAAAAAAAAAAAGAGGACTGGGAAGATGAATTTTCCCAGAGACCTGGCAGTCTGATCATGAGGCTGTACAAAAAGACACTGACAGTTTACATGGAATGAAACATTAGTTATTTGGGACAAAATGTAGTAAGAGATATTGATTAATTGAGAGGAAACTATTGGAAAGGTGAATTGTAATAATAACCAGAGTCTCAGATGTCTAGCAAAGCATAGACTATGGACACTAAACAAGATAAGCTCACTATTTTCACATAAGAAGAAAAGTAACCTCATTAGTACTGCTCAGGTCTGCAGGAGGGATGCTGGAATGGGCTCAGCAGGACAGAGCAAGGTCAGGGGGACAGAGCAGAGCAGGGGTATCCCTGGAAGACAAGGAAGAGCCCCGCATCATTGGGGTGGGGGATACCGCCTCCTTGGGTCAACACTGATGGCCAGTCCCCTCCTCAGGGCTGCCTGGAAAGCCAGCCAAAGCCTTCCCCGGCAGGAGCCTTGGTCTAGCTGTGTTTGGTGTTGAAGCTTGGTCTTCTGGTAGAGAGTCTTCCTATCTTGCCATGTTTTATTCTTGATGTAACTGGGAAAATGGGAGGGGGTTATTTGGGGAAGATGGAGGGGGAGGAGCCTGGGCTCTGGGAGGACCACAGAGGAAGCCCTGCGTGGGGTCCCATTTCCGACAGGTTGTGGCTCACACGCCACCTTGTGGCTGCTGAGGCCTGAGTCATCTGGACAGATGAGCTGCTTTCTCCTGTTTGAACTGCATTGGGCCCTCGGGGGAATCGGGTGCTGGTGAGGAGCCAAGTGTCCCGTTCCAGCCAAATGAATCGTCATGGTGGAATGAAGGCAGTCACAGCAGAGTGGCGCGGTTCTCAGTGACTGAGGACCCACTAAATAGAAAACTCAGTTCGGCCCCATGGCCTCCTGTGATCCCAGGAAACATTCCAGATCATTGACACGATTTGTGAGTTTCTAGAAAAAGAGGCACAGGTGACAAGTGTTATCATCTTGGGTTCTCCAAAAACATGCTGGAGCAGCCTCCTTCTCAGTGTAGGTACCGGTCTGGCAAACAGGGACATGGCCGCAGGTACAACCTGGCTCTATATTAGCAGACACCCGACAAAGTCCTCATCTCATGGGACTGTTGAGGACAAGGAGGACAAGAGCAGATGACGTGTGGCGGCAGGATTCGGACCTGCTGAGGGAGGCTATCTTGGCCTCCTCTCTGGAAGAAGGTTCTTAACTGTGGCATGGATTGGGTGGGAGGGGTGGCGTGGAACTGGACAGGAAGATGACTATGAACGACAGAGGAGGAGCGGCAGGCAGGTTGAGAGTCCAGCTGAGCAGCGGGCCTGACGACCTAGCAAGGGAAGTGAGGAGTGCAGCGTCCAGGAAGGGCCCGATGCAGCACCCACTCTCCCAACTAGGTTTCGTGATGTTGGTTTCTGTCTGGAGGACACTGATTGCGTGGACAGTGTTCTTGAAAGAACGACAGCAAGGAAACTCCAGGTCTTGCCAGGCAGAAGAGCCTGCCATCAGCAAGGCTGGGGGTGGTGGGCATGAGCTGAGGGCCCCTGCGCAAGAGGCCGGCACGGATCTCTTTTGCCCTGGAGCCCAGTGTAAATCGACAAGTAAAGGTGAGAACTGCCCAGAACCGCCTGGGCCGGGCTGTCTCTCTCACCACCCACGTGTGGGCAGAGGATGCTGGGGAGGGGGTCCCACCAGCTTAAACCACCTGACACAGGACAGACCTGACACCTTCCAAGGACTCCTCCAGACCCATGAAATCCCCATACTGTCCTCGTGACCATGAAGCCTGTGTTCAGAGCACCATCTCTTCTCCTCCAACTCCTATCAACGTTACTGTGTTCTGCTGCACAGTGGGTCTACGGCGCATTCCCAGGAAGGCCGTCAACAAATACGTGCCCAATGGCTTCATATGTATCACAAAGACCAGAACACTAATTTCCCCAGAGGTCTAATTATGAGGCCATATAAATTATTAACTATGGAGGATAAAGTAACCTTCCCTGCTATATCCACTCGCCTAGGTAGCAATGGGTTTGCCTACAGGCTATGTGGGTAGAGAACCACTGCTTCGGGTACCATATCCCACGGAAAGCCA
Source organism: Glis glis (assembly GCA_004027185.1). Classification (NCBI taxonomy): domain Eukaryota; kingdom Metazoa; phylum Chordata; class Mammalia; order Rodentia; family Gliridae; genus Glis; species Glis glis. The sequence goes on from PVJS01029485.1 coordinate 2,130, forward strand.
ATTTTTAAACAACCATAAAGCGCGGCTACCAACTGGAAGCTAATAGTTAGGGGTGTAGCCTTTGAAACCAGACCCTCGGGTGGTTTAAATACCAACTCCATGGTCAACCTGAGTGTGGCCTTGGGCATACAGTCGCTTACCCTCTGGGCCTCTGTTTCCACATTGCATAAAATAGAGATGAAAATATTTCCCACCTCATGAAGTTAATGAGACGATTGAATGAATGAATGTGTGCCAGTTCCTACACCATCCCTGGCGTGGAATAAGCGGCTACAAGCACAAGAGCTGGCAAAGCTCATGGGGTATAGTCAGAGAGGAACCGTATTTGTTCTCCCACTGGACAGAATTCAGATCTTGCTCCAGTCTCTTCTCATATGGAATGTCTCGCCGATCTTTTTAACATGACGTGTATCTGTGGCTGCCTAGATTTCATCGTAAAGCTATTTGTTTTCTAGAAGAGCTCATGGGCCGTGGCATATATTACATGTTGTCTACACAGCTGGCCCTACCTTCTGAGCTGGCTGAATCCTGATTGGGTTCTCTTATCTATATCCCCAGGGGTCATGGTGGTGCATGCCTGTAATCCCAGTATTTGGGAGGCTGAGAAGGAGGATAGCAGGCTCGAGGCCAGCCTCAGCAACTGAGCAAGACCCTGTTTCAAAATAAAAAAATAAAATAGGGCTGGAGGTGTAGGTTGGAGGTAGAATGCCCCTGGGCTCAATCCCCAGCACCAAATAAATGAAACAACATATAAATAGTTAAATTCTTATCTACCTCTCTGCCTTTTAGTGCAGGTAAATCCCAGCTGGTCCTCTTCCTATCTCAAGATGGTACAATGTAAGAGTGTAATGCCCAGAGCTGCTGTAGACATTCATGACCACAAAGGGTGTGCCATTCAACATCCCTAGTGTGACAGCTCCGAACGATGGGGAGACCACCAGAGGCCGGTCCTCCACTATGTCACCGAGCCACTGAGATAGTCAGCCCCACTGCGCCTCTACTCTTGGGTTCGAGGGAGCTGTCGCATTCTCTTATTGGCATTGCACACTGGGGTTTCTATTATTTGTGTTTGTTAACGTGCCGATTTATGCATGAGTGCCAACGTTCCTGAGGGCTTCATATTGGGGAATATTAAGCCGAGTGGAATGGTGGAGTGCTTTGGGGTCACACATTCCCCCAAGAATTTTAGAAATGATTCTCCATTTTCATCTGACACAGAAAACTATTGTGGAGAGAGTTGATGCCAGCCGGATTTCCCCTAACACTTCTCTTTGAAGCTGCATAATATACCCAGGATATCACCTGGTATTGGTTGTTCTACATCAGGTTTTCCTGAAATCTGGGGAAAATGTTTGCTCTGCAGATTTAATTCTTTTATTTCAGAAATGTTTCCTTATATCTCTGGAAAAAAGTCTCCTGTTGAAGTCCTCTTTTCCAGGAACATCCAGTAACTCTTCTGTCATTGTGTGAATGTTTCCATCTTCCCATCTACAGTCACTGTGATTCATTCAAGCCCTAAGTCAGTAATTCAGCTAAATTGGGCCGACTGTGTCTATTTCTTGTTTTTTCAAACACAATTTCTGTGTTGAAATGTTTCTTTCATTTGATCTCCTTAGTTATGTGAACTTTTCTTTCTCATCCTGTCATTTTATATTTTCTCCAAGCTCTTATTAAGTTGATGCCCTCATTATTTACTTTATAATATATATATTATATAACATATATATAATATATAACACATAACACACATATATATAACATATATATGTTATATAACATATAACACATATGAAAAACTTTCTACTTTTACTTATTTGGTTCGTCACCTGCCTCACCCAGGCTAAAAATCCTTTTTTCTTTCACTTTTATCAAAGTCTTGGATTTGGACAGTAAAGATGCTGTTTCTTTCCATCCTATGCACAGGCAACATGGGCTGCTTTTGGCAAATCTTCTATTTGTTCTGATGCAATGTGGGCGATTTCTCTTGGACTCCCTTCCCACTGCACCGCAGTGACTTCAAGAGCTGGGATGTTACTGCTTTACGGACTTTTCCAAGGCATGGGGGTAAGGACTGCTCACGGAACCCAGAGAAAGTCTGGACTCTGCCACCCCTTCTGAGATCCTAGTCAGCTTGTTTCCACCACCTCTTAGGAGTGTGTTATGGTCCTGTGACAAAATGCTCTCTGACCTTGACTCTGCTTCCTTCCGTGCAGGATCCTAAGACATGGCAAGCCCCACTGATTCCCCCAGCTCTGCTCAGGTTTCTTGGGTGGTAGGGCCAGCTTCTGGTCATCATAGTTTTATGTGCCTGGATTTCTCCCGTCTCACTACTTTTCAGAGTCCTGTCTACTCCGTATCAAACAGTATCCCTGAGAATTCTTGTGTTTGTCTACTTGGTTCGGGAGGGCTGGGGTTAGACCGGTTCTCCACGGCGGCTTCTGTCTCACTGACTACAGTGTTGAAGTTTGGGGCACCGGATTATTCGTGACTGCTCCTTTGTGCGCTCCGTGATGAGCGGTGGGTGGGTTTTACTCTTCTTTGCTCCTTTCATTAGGAATGGGGGTGCTCTGTGACCTAGATACACTTACAAGTGATGTCCCTCCACACTCCACCTCGTGGAATGTGTTCCTTCTGAACACCTTCCTATGGGGACTGCAGATTCTAACGTGTGCAAAAAAAAAAAAAAAAAAAAAAAAAACAAAAACAAAAACTCACCAGTTACTAAAGATGAAGAAAGAGCAGCAAACCAAGCATGGAGACTTTCTACGAACTGACACTCGCTGGCACTGGACGTGAACCGGCGCCGGCCTCATTTCCAGTCCCGCGGCCGCGCGGGGGCCCAGGACAGTGCTGACCAAGCCCGGCTGCCCAGTCCACTGCACGGAGAAGACTGAAGACTGACACCAGGAAGGGCCTGGCCCAGGCCACGGAGCTGAGCGGCGTGAAGTGGAGCCAGCGGGAAAGCCGCAGGGCCTCCAGGACCTGGAGACCCGGCCCGGGCTCGGTGCACCTGCGGGTCCCGCGCGGTTGCCTCGGAGACGCGGAACGCACTGCGCAGGCGCAGCGTCCCGTTGCTAGGGCCGCTCGGCGCCCGGGAGAGGCGGCGAGAGGTTCCCGAGACCCTCCTAGCCTTCGCGCTCCGGCCGCGCCCTTCCTTGCCCCGAGTGAGACGCTGCCTGTCCCAACCCTCCACCCAGAACCCAGACCTCGGGGCGTCCCCGCGGGGGCCCTGCAGGCCGCCGGCCTTCCAAGGCAAAGGAAGAGTTTCCTGGCGGGCGAGGCAAAGAGGGAGAGTAGCCAAGCATGTCGAACGCGTAAGTTTTGAGCTCTGCACCCCCGCCCTGCTTCTTTCCTCCTCCCCAACCCTCCTGTTTCCTCTCCTCTCCTCTCCTCTCCTCTCCTCTCCCTCTCCTCTCCTCCTTTCTTCCCACCTCCCTCTACTGGTCTCCCCTCAACTTTTTAGCAAATCCGATGCTCCTCAGGATGGAGGACCAGCTTCTGTGGACAAAGGATAGTACAGACTTAGCTCCGTCCTCAGGAAGAGGAGCTCAGAGCTCCGGGCAGGCCTCTACTTATGCCCGCTGCACACGTGCTATGCACGGCTGAGGGAGCCTTTGGGCTCAACTTCTGCAGTGATGAACAGGTTCTCGCGAAACATCCAGGTCCCGAAATTTCCGCCAAGGAAGATCTTGAGGAAGGTGGTTTCCTTTGCTTCGCACCGAGGCCGGGTCCGCCCGCGGTGCCGGAGGGAGCCTGCCCCTAGCGCTTTATTTACCTCGAGCGGCGCACCTGCACCCCTGTTGCCTTGTTTGGTCTTCAAAACAGTAATTTCAAACACTGCATTGTATTGCTGACTCCGCGGGTGCTGTTCTAAGTCCTTGAGACATAGTAGTGTTTTTCGTCTTCATAGGCACCCTATGCTGTAACTCTGCTGATATTATTTCCGTTTTACAGCTGAGGAAGCTCAGGTACAGAGAGGCCAGTAGCTCCTGCAGTGGACCCGGATGCAGCTCCGGCCACCCTCCAGTGCCACCAACTCTGTCTTCTAGACAAGGACTCTGGAGCTTGCCAAGGCTTGGGTAGTGGGGAGAGCAGGAGTTCGGTTTGGGACCTGTGGAGTTTGACATACCTGTGGCCATCAAGTGGAGAGAATCCACGTGCTGTTGACTATCCAGGCCTTGGATAGAGAGGCCTGTTGGAGAACAGGGCCTTGACAGCGGTCAGCATAGGATGGTCTTTATGAGATACAGAATGAGTATAGATGAGAGGAGGGACAGGGATAAGCCTTGGGTCACCCATGGTAGGAGACAGGGAGAAGAGGAGACATCAGCTAAGGAATCAAAACAAAATTAGAAGGTTGTAGTGTTCTGGGAGCCAGGTGGGAAAAATCAGAAGTTCTCCGATGTGGGTGTTGTCGAATGCTGCTGGGACAAACTGGAGGAAAACCAGGAATGGACCGTTGATTTAGCGATGTTGAGCCCAGGGATGACCTCGATGGACGGCAGTCCAGTGGGGTGCTGTGATGGGAAAGTTAATCCCAGAGAGTGTGGGAGAGAGTAGGAGAGGAAGTCTAGATGGCGGCGATCGGGGTGAGTGTCTAGTTCTGCAAAGGAGAGGAAGTGGGGTGGCGGCTAGTGACAGGACTTTTTTCTTTAAAGACAGGAAAACAATAGCATGTTTGTTTACTGAAGGTAATAGCCAGTAGTTAGGAAACAGGACAGAAGAGCAGGAGGAGAGGCCAGTGCTGCCTTGGGAGGGAGCGGGCAGGGCACCCATCGGTAGCTCCAGACACAGTGGGAAGGCCATGTTTGGATGTCATGCGGTGGGAGATGCCTTGGTGGCACCGGGAGAGATGGAGGTGGATGGTGACACCACGGAGGGGTTGTGGTGGGAGCATCTGACGATATTTGACTCAAAGCAAGGGAGTGCTGGGGAGGGGGGACAGTCCGAGGTGGCAGGACGAGGAAGGGCCCGTGAGCTCCTTGGGGAAGGCCAGGCCCCCTAGAGGGGGAAGCTGAAGGGAGAACGTGGGAAGGGGGTGGCGAGCTAGGTGACATCAGAGGAGGTAGGCTTTCGCATGTATGTAATAACACAGGCAGAATTCCCATTTTGCAATGTTTAGATTTTCCATGGAAGTACATAGTCTTTCCCTCCCCACCCTCAGTGCTAGGAAAACTGCCCCGTGGCAGAAACACCAGTCTGGTCTTTTTCAGCTGTCGCATTCAGTCTTCACCCTCCTGACTTCAAAAGCTGTAATGTTTCTAGGTCGCATGGTCCACTCTGAAACCAGTCATACACTTTTACAGAATGTGGAGTTGTCACATGGATGAAATGCTGCCTCCTCTTTACGAGGCACATTTAAGATCTGAGAACACCCTCGCGTCTTTACTGTCCCACGGTGATCTGAGGTGTCCCAGCAGGGGTCATGATCCAGATGTGGCACTTTTGGAAGCCTGGGCTCCAGGTAGTGAAGTGGTCTGTCTGAGACAGACTACCCAGGAGGCAGGGCCTGTTTCAAACCCCAAGCACTATTTTTTTTTTCATGGTACTGGGGATTGATCCCAGGGATACTTTGCCCCTTAGCTACATACCCAGGCCTTTTTAAAATTTTTTAATTTTGAGACAAGGTCTCCCTGAGTGCCCAGGCTGGCCTCAAACAGGCGATCCTCCTGCCTCAGCCTCTCAAATAGCTGGGCTTACAGGCATGCACCACCATACCTAGCTTCTATTTTAAACCTATAGCACTTTCACCTTTAAAAAGTGAAAGTGCTATAGGTTTAAACCTTGCCATAACAAGGAAAAGATAAAAACACATGTCCACGCAAGAACCTGCACAGGGATGCTTCCAGCACACCACGCACAGCAGCAGAACAGGAGAAGCAGCCGGAGCGTCCATCAGCTGAGGAGTGGATAGACGCCCCGGTGCACCCACAGGAGAACTGTGGCAGAGAGGGGATGACGTTCTGTCCTGCTACAACCTGGGTGAACTTTAGAAACTCGTGCTAAGTGAAAGGAGCCGTTCACAAAGGGCCACCTAGGATACGAACCCATTACGCATGGTCCCAACTTCCTCTTCTTAGCTTTATAATGGAGATGCGTTCCATAGAAACCGAATTTGGAATTTTGAATTTGAACCTTACCCAGTATATGCGGTCCGTTCTCTCTAGGTGCTGCCCAGTACAGTGAGCCGCTCCTGTCACCCCGCTGTCACCAGGGGGACCACCAAGGCTCCCAGTGCGCTGTGCTACTGGGCCAAGATGGCCTGTAGATGAGGGGCATTAAGTGCATTTTCAACTCATAATATTTGCAACTAATGATGGGTTTATCAGGACACAGACCATAATAAGTTGAAGATATATGACATATCTAAAACAGGCAAACAGAAACGAGATTCATGGTTGGACAAATGGTGGCTGAGGAGCAACTACTTAATGGGTCTGGGTTCCTTTTGAGGTGATGGAAATGTTCTGGAATTAGTAGGGATGGTTGCAGAGCACTGCGAATATAGTAAAAACCACTGGATTGCACGCTTGAAAAGAATGCACTTAGCTGGGCGCAGAGGCACACGCCTGCAATCCCAGTACTTGGGAGACGGAGACAAGAGGATAGCAGGTTCGAGGCCAACCTCAGCAACTTAGCAAGACCGTGTTTCAAAATAAAAAAGGGCTGGGGGTGTAGCTCAAAAGTAGAATGCCCCGGCTTCAATCCCCAGTACCAAAAAAAAAAAAAAAGGAAGGAAGGAAGGAAGGAAGGAAGGAAGGAAGGCATTTGATAGTATGTGAATTACCTCTCAACAGTGCTTTTATTAAAAAGCATCTGGCCACATCCCTTGCTCACGTTATCTTCTTGAGACCCGCTCGGGCAGGAGGGTGTGGAGGCTGCGGGGCACTGAGGTGGGCGGGCTCACAGCCACACGAGTGTGTGTGTGTGGGGGGTGGCCAGGTTCCTGGCAGTTCAGCTAGTGACACGATGGCTGGTGGACACCACATGGGGAAGTGGACGCATGGAAGGGTTCGGGGGTCAGGAGAGCAGGAAGCCAGAGAGAGTCCCTAGAGAGCAGGGTCTTTGGGTGCTGAGGAAACCAGGTGAAGGTGCAGGATGGGCGTGCTCACAGAGCTGCTCAGTACTCCCCATTGATCAACGGCCTGGGCCTGGTCTCTCCAGACAGGGCTCCCTCAAGAGGCATCGTGGGGGAGGGGGGCTGCAGCCCAAATGGCAGGACCTGGAAGGCTCAAGCCACCAGAGCTGTCTTCAGCCAAAAGTCCCAGTAAGAGTCAACTCCGCCTGGCTTTGGAGGCTTCCCACCACTTTGACCCTAGGAAACGCACGCGCAAGTGAGTGCTCTTACCTGCACTCCGCCGGGGCTGCCCCACAGCAGCCATGGGCTCCTGGGACTCATCCCACGAGGCAGCCTGGATCCCAGGGCGGAGCAGCAGTCCCTCAGCCCCAGCCCTCAGTCCTGATGGGTTTGGGTATTTGCTTATTTTCTTTGTGGGGTTCCAGCCGCCCACCTGCCCCTCCTGGAGGCAGCCTCCTGGGGGACGTTGCAGCCTCCACGCTTGCTGGTGAGTTCCTTCTTGTTAAGTGTGATAAGATGCCTTTTACTGTCTGTGTTACCCCCACATTTAAAATATACAGCTAGATTTACTTATAGTCTTTGGCATATTATTACTGGATTCTTGGTAATAACAAATCTGTCAGTCAGTCTCAAGACTTACCTGTCTTTATATCTTGTCTCTTGGAACAGGAGCAGTACTGGCTTCTGCTTGTTCGGATATTCTGCATTCTAGAATTTTCTTTAGCTAGGTCTTATGTGACTCCCACCATGGTAATTCTTAAATATACTTAATGTTCTTTACTAGTACTGTGAGGGGGACTTGGTTTTTCTTCTTTATTCTCTGCATTTACTTTGCATGGGTTTTGTCTAAGTCTTGCAACTTTGCAGTGCTAATTGACTAGTTTTTGTTACTGATTCCCTTGGATTTTGCAGTCGTAACATTTACAGACAGTTGCATTAAATTTTTTTTTGTATCAGCCAGGTGTGGTGGCGCATGCTTATAATCCCTGTACATGGGAGGCTGAGACAGGAGGATTACAGGTTCGAGGCTAGCCTCAGCGAGTTAGGGAGGCCTTCAGAAACTTCGCAAGGCCTTGTTTTAAAATAAAAAATAAAGACTGGAGGTACAGCTCGGAGATAGAATGCCCCTGGGTTCAGTCCCCAGTACTGTACACACACATACACACACACACACACACACACACACACACACACACACACACATCTTTTACATAAAGGTCTTATCTTCCCTCTTTACTCCTGGTTTTTGAGGTCACATCTCCAGCGTTTCTCTAGTGAAGATCTCTACGGTCTCTGGTTGGTTTCAACGTTGTGAGAAGCTCATCCATCGCTGTCTGCGCTAGCTGTGTGGAGAGGTCGCCCTGGCTCAGGCGTGGGCTGCGAGCTGAAATGTCTTGAGTGTCTCTAGGAATGGGCTCGGTTTTACTATCCTGCTGTTGTGGCCAGGCGTTCCTGCGTGTTGAGCTGCGGGCCTTCCCAGGCTCGCCCTTCCTGGTTAGAGGGACGATGGTCTATCTGGCACTGTGTGCTGTTTGCTGAGCACAGTTTCAGATTTAACTTCTGAACAAAGTTAGCCTGTACTTTTCCTCCCTAATGTCCTGCCAGGTCGAGGCCCGGACCCAATCTGGTCCAGGAACCCAATCAAGCCTTTCGCCATGAGTTCTGCAAACAGCTGTGGAGCCTGTGCACCCTGGGATCAGTGACCGCCTGTGGCTGCTGTCCCTTTGCCCAAAGCCAGGCTCCACTCCTAAACCCTCGGGACTTTGCTTGCACCAGGCAGCCATCGGACAGGCTGCTGTTTATCGTTGTCCTTAGTCTTTGACTTGGACGCTCGCTTCCTCTGCCCTCTCCTGCTGGCTTGTCTTTTGGGGGGGCACAACAAGCAGAATGGCAGAACACAGCGCGTTCCAGGTTCCTGGAACAGACCACAGGTGTTGCTTTTGTTGTGATTGTTCTTTTGTGGGATCGTTGTTATTATCCCTGGTCCATAACATTGATTATTAACCCCTAATTATACAAGGAATGAAATGCCCCCACTACATGGAATTCTAATTTTCTCATAATAACACTCTCTTTTACAATAAAGCTCTCTAGCAGAGCGCTCTTTCTCTAGCAGTATCTTATAAACATTGCTGAGTTTTGGGAAACTGGGTGTTTGAACACACTGGAGATGAGCCCCGCAGACAGAATTCAACTCCTAACCCAGTGGGGTGCCGGGGAGGGAGGAAGACAGTCGATCTTTGTTGTCTTTTGGTGGCGGTAACGTCACACCTGCGCCCACGACTGGCCGCCCACGCTTGCTCACCTTCTCCTGACTAACAGGAAGCAGAAGTTGAGTGGCCAGAGCATGAACTCTGGAGCCGACTGCCAGGGTGCGAATCCTGTGCTCAGATCTTACAGCTTTGGGCAGTAACTTCTCTGTGCCTCAGTTTCCTCCTCTGTAACTGGGGTAATGATTGTAACTGCTTCATAAGGATACTATGAGAATTACACACGTTTTTATGTGTAAAGCATTAAGAACAGAGGCTCATAGTATACAAATAGAAGTCACCACCGCCCCCATCTGAACCTGAAAACTGCACATAAAAATACACTTTGAACTTTCAGTCAGGAAGTTAGAAAAAAATGCGATCAGTGCTTCTCTAAGTGACCGTTACTATTTCTGGATGGTGCTGAGGAGTCGGAGGCGGGGGCCCGGTGCAGGGAGCGGGGGAGTGCCTGGTAATGATGTCGAGTGGGTGGAAAGCCACGTGCTTGAACGTGTGTATTTATCTCCACTTCTTCCCGAATCGCCTCTCAAGTACCAATAAAGGATTTAAAAGCCATGAACTCACAGGGGCCAAGAGGACATCCGAGCACATGACAGGAGCTATCAGGAAGCGCAAGAGGAGGGAGGCAGGAGGGCCGGAGGGAGAGGAGGCTGGGCAGGGAAAGTAGGGGTCTCAGAGCCCGCAGCGCCTCTGGAGGAGGGGAGCCCTAGCCTTCGGGGGGCTGTAATAGAGGGGTGGTTGTAGACCCTCACTGGGTATTTAGGTCCCTGATGCTACACACCCCAGGGAGCAGGTGGCTCGGGCAGAGGAGGGCTGGCCTCTAGATCACTCACACGTGCCCATACTGGCATCCAGGAGGCTCAGGGAGCCCTCGGCCCCTCGGTCCACTCCTTGGTCAGGGCCTGGCCACCCTCTCTCCTTACCCTGGGAAGACCTCACTGATAGGGGCTCCCCCACCCCACAAAAGCAGCGTTCAGTGCCCCCACGGGCAGCCCTGCCTGTGCACCAAACGTCCAAGTCTCCTTTTCTTCCTGTTCTTGAATATAAAAGAGCCAAAACCCACCCAAAATTGGGGGGAACTCTACCATGAACGTATTGGCCAGGGTCAGCAGGTCTCATAAATGGACCAGGGATAAAGGTATAGACAGAGTCCAGGGAAGCCAGCAAGGGATGGCACAGTGTCCCTGGCCGACTGCAGCAGAGCCCTCCCACCTGGGCTCTGGGGGAGGATGCACCCAGCCCTCTGTCGCCCGCTGGGGAGGGAGCATGTGGCAAGCTCTTCTCAGCCTCCCACCAGCCAGGGGTCTAGGGTCACCACTGTAGCCTTCAGCTGGAGTTTACTCCCTCTCTTCAACTCTGTGGGACTACACAGCAACTGGTGACTAGACTACAATTATGTATCTGCCCTTTTATTGATAGATATTTGGGCTACCTCTAGATTTTTGCTATTTAAAAATACACTTCTTGCCAGGTGTGGTGGTGCATGCTTGTAATCCCAGTACTTGGGAGGCTGAGACAGGAGGATCGCAGGTTTGCGGCCAGCCTCAGCTACTTAGTGAGGCCCTCCACAACTTAGTGAGACCCTGTTTCAAAATAAAGAATAAAAAATAGGGCTGGGGATGTAGCTTGGAGGTAGAATGCCCCTGGGTTCAATCCCTAGTACCACCAAAAAATAAAAATATAATAATACACTTCTGTGATCATCCTTCATGCATATTTACAAGCGTTTCCCTGGGATAGAATCGCTTATTCAGAGAGCATGCACATGTTCAACTTTACAAGGGGATGTTGAATCACTTCCCAAAATGGTTGTTCCAATTACACTCTAGCCGTGTATATGGACAAATCAGTTAATGATTCCGGATATCAATGACTTCTTCATTTAAATGAGTATAATAATCCTGGCTTCACAGATATGGTGAGGAACCACTATATCATTTAGGAAAAGGCTTTTTAAACTGTTTGATAATAATAGCAGTGGGCATATCCAAAGGCCACACGCACATAAAAGCAGGACATAAATTGTCCAAAGAGCCTTGGAACCATTTGCAGTATCCTGAGCTCACGCTCGACCACGCATTATTATATTTTGTTGTGCTAGGTGGACAGTATGTATGCCTGACCAAATAGTGTTTCTTTGCGAGACTGTCTGACCTCTGTGTCTCCCCTCAGGATGTATAATCAGCTGTGGCATCAGACCCAGGATGCCCTCAACTCTTTGCTTGATAAAGAGTCTCAGGTAGAACCTCAAAGAAATCAATTCTTCATCTTCCAAACGTTGGCCACCTTCTACATCAAGTACGTGCAGATCTTTAGAAACCTGGAGAATGTCTATGACCAGATAGTCCATCCTCAGAAGAGGACGCTCGTCCGGAAGGTGCTGGATGGAGTGATGGGCCGCATCCTGGAACTGAAGAATGAAATGGTCGAGTTGGAATTAACCGAGTTTCATTATTTTGATGATATTTTACAAGACCTCAAGTTGGCTCCTGTAAGTACTCTGTTGGGTTTTTTTTCCTTATTAGTATCTTTTTATTGTAAATAAGATATGTAAGCCCTTTCATACCTAATATTCTAGACATATCTATTTAGAGTTGTTTGGTATCTTTTTTGTGTGTGTGGTACTGTGGAGTGAACCCAGGGGTGTTCTACCACCAAACTACACCCCCAGCCCTATTTTTTTATTCTTTATTTTGAAACAGGGTCTCACTAAGTTGCAGAGGGCCTCACTAAGTAGCTAAGGCTGGCTGCGAACCCAGATCCTCGGGTCTCAGCCTCCCAATTACTGGGATTACAAGCGTGCACCACCACGCCCAGCTGAGTTATTTGGTATCTTAAAGTCTCAACATTTCCCTTCACTTATACCCCACTGTCGCAGATGAGGCTGGGTTCCTTCATTTTCAATGCATATGAACCTTAAGTCCTTAACGTGCGTTATTACCTGACACCATAGTGTCTGCACAGGACTTGTGGATTGGAGTAGGCTGACCCTATCGTAAATGCCCTGTAGCACACACCCTCCCAGTTTCCCTGAGCAGTGCCCCCTCGTCTCTGGGTCTGTGGGAAGTCTCTCTGGCCATTTTTTGCCCATCATCACCTCCCGGATGGATGCCTGTTGGTTACTGGTTCCTTGTCCCCAGGAGGAGGCAGCTCCTCCTTTGCTTTGGGTCAGTGGTGACCCAGGGAGTTCATGGCTATGGGTGGGCCTTTGCACTTTCAATACCAAAGACGAGGTGTCCCCCTTCCCCCTTCCCTTCCTCCTTCTCCTGGATCTGTCCCTGCTGGCACCTGGTGACCACTGCACCCTCCCCTGGACATTCAGCTTCTACCACGCCCTTCTGACCTTCGCTGCCAGACACCTGCCCAAGATTTCTCCTGATGCTCTGTCTGGCTGGGCCTGCCAGGGACCGTTGGAGACCTCACCTCTTAGATCCTATGAGCTCACTCTTCATTTTGAAAGGAATGCTTCCCCAAAATAAAATCAAAAGGAGAATATGTTTAATTTTTTTATGTGGGGGATTAATGTTTCTTCACTTTGAAAATATATTGGCTTTTATAAAGGTTATGTTTCTTCCTGAAATGTACTATCCTAGCATTGTTAATTGGTTTTATCGGGATGGACTAAAGACAACAATTGAGATGCATGAAAATGTTGAAGCTCCTTCCAAAACTCGCCTGCTTATCGCATTCGTTGATAAGAACATCAATTAAATCACCAGTTTAGTCAGGTGGACTTTACTCCCCATGTGAAAATATGAACAACCTCGGATAAATGTGAAACAAATCATTATAAAGTCATATTCTTAAATTTAATTAGCAAAGTAATAGTAAGGTTATAAATCTAATTTCAAGGATATTAAGTGATATCGCTAAACGTAAGGGCTGGGCAGTCTGTGGGATCTGTGTGGTGGGATCCTTCTGTTTTTCTTGCTTTCACCCCACTTCACCCCTCTGCTTCGGCTGGTGGTCGTCCTAAAGGCCAGGAACTATTGCTGTCATAGCAGAGCCACCGGGCTGTGGGGGGATGACAGGAGCAGACATCAGACAGGAAGCCTGCATCATAGGGGACTGCCACCATGATTGAGCCATGTGATGTCACTGCAGTTCAAGTGGTCAGGGGTTCGTCCAACAGCAGTGGCATGGGCTACATGGGCAGCACCCTGGCGAGGAAGACAGGTGAGCCAGCACCAGGAACTTCTGTGCATCTCAGGGTGGACCAGACCAGCTGGCGTCCTCTGCACCTGCTGTTCTGCTGGCCAGCACCCAGCTATTTACACAGGGGGACCCTGAGCCCTGGTCACAGATGACTGGTCTGGGAGAGGCACTGGGCGGGCTGCCAGTCAGTCCTTTCCTGAGATCTGAAACGAGGATAGGGGAAGCAAGCTGTTTCCATCTCGGCATCTGAGATGTAGTCTCCCACACTTGAGTAGCTAGAGCCTTGGTCAACCAAATGCTCTGAATGGAGGGAGATGCTTTTTGGAAAGAAAGCAAGATAATAGAAAACAGATGCAGTGAGAGAAGGAGAAGAGAGCGGCAGAGCCTTAGAGACATCTCATCCCTGTTCCTGCACTTGGTTCCATGAGGGCCCCAAGATCCATCCATACATGCTCCCCTTTGTCCGAACTATCCCGAGAACTGTTTCCGTAACCTTCCCTACTAGGTTCTCCTACTGCAGAGAAACGTGGGAAGGAGTCAGGAGTTTTCTGCACCAGTTTACTAGACTCTACTCCCTGTTCTCTATTCTACATAGAGAACAGAAGCCCCAGGTTCCTGGGTGGATAAGCGGCATTGTGATGCAGAGCCAGCAACCCTCCCTACTGCCATTCTTAATTGTTCTGTTTCCTTGCCCTGCTAACTATAAAATCCCAACTCTAATGTTTTGGTCCTAAATGGACCAGATGGAGTCATGTCAATAAAGGCTTTGTCTTGAAAGTTGCAGAAGTACATTCGAACGTGCTTATTCATGACTAACTTCATGACTTTAGATAAAAGCATGATCACTCCTCCCTGACTGTCCTCTCACCCTCTGCAGCCTGGCAGCTCACTCTCAGATCGCCTGTAAAACCCCATCAGCCTAAACAAGTTTGCTGTTCAAAAGCGAGTGCCACCTCCCAGAAGTGCAGGGGATACTGTCCCTCCAAGTCCTAAGAACGATACCCCTTTATGCCTTAATGCTTGTTTAGGAGAATTCCTATCCAAAATCCCCTGGGGTGTAGGGAATAGCACCCTGAATTGGAAAAGAATGGAAACTGACCCTGAAGACCAAAACCTTTGCTTCCCCAGCCAACTGGTCTACCAGGAAGCAGCCCGGCATGATGGAGTGTGTCTGGGATGATGTTTTTCAATGGGCCAAGGGCCCATATCCTGGAATAGGACCTCTGTACTCCTTGCTGTTGAACTTGGACTAGTAAATACTCATTCAAGCTCCACTAGTTGAAGATATTTGGTAATAGACCTCGGTGAAGAACAGATGCTCATTTTAGTATGTAGAAAACAAGTTTCATAATAAAGCAAGTTAATTTTGTAACTAAATTTTGAATGGGGTAATTTTAAGTAAAAATAAAACCAAAGCGTTAGAAAGAAATTGTGACCACCTACATACAAATAGTTGGTGGTGCTCATGGTAATTTATTAGATTAAGCTCAAAGATCTCTATAGCCCAATACTTTGCTATCCTGGTCTGAATCATCATTTTAGGTAGGCTGAGATAATATTATACTTCTTTAAAGAAATTCATGAAGTAGGCCGGGCATGGTGGCGCACGCTTGTAATCCCAGTACTTTGGGAGGCAGAGACCGGAGGATCCGGGTTTGCGGCCAGCCTCAGCGCCTCAGCTCTGTCTCTCTCTCTCTCTCTCTCTCTCTCTCTCTCTCTCTCCTTAGTGAGGCCCTCCGCAACCTCGTGAGACCCAGTTTCAAAATAAAGTATAAAAAATAGGGCCGGGGGCGTAGCGCGGAGGTAGAACGCCTCTGCGTTCAATCCCCAGTACCGCAAAAAAATAAATAAATAAATAAATAAATAAAAAGAAATTCATGAAGTAATCGCGAGTTAGTTGAGGCGTAATTGATATGATTCCTGAGGTCTTACTATAATGGTTAAAACAAAGGACCTGGTTACACTTTTCCTTCTGTGTCTCTTAGCAGCGATGGATTCTCTCCACTCCACTGACCTCATCTTCTCTGTATTAGTCAGCATCCTCACAGCTATAATCTAAAAGACTAACCATCTAACTTAGAGGAAGGGAGATTTATTAGCTCACCATTTGGGGTTCAGTCCACGTGAGGCTGGGGACCACGGATCTCAAGACATGGCAGCTGTGGGAAGCAGAGAGAGGGAGAGCACAAGGCTTCACTCCTCATATCATGGAGGCAGGAAGCAAGAGAGCCAGCAAGGGGAGAAGGAACCATGTATATAATCCCCAAGGCCACACCCCAGGGACCCACCTTCTCCAGCCATACCCTAGGGCCTGGCCACCACCCAGATAAATCCATTACGATGGATTTATCCACTGCTGGGATTACAACCCTCATGACTCAATTACATCAATTCCAAACACCAATTTATGAGCTCTTCAGGGGCCATCTTCAATCTTAACCATAATACTCTCTCACATGAAAACGCTAAGTGAAGCCGCTGTCTTTGCTGGGCTTGAGCTTACTGCATATTGTAAGTAGATTTGAGTCCCGGAATTAAAACAATAATGCTCTTTTGCGTTCTTTCTCTTCTCCAGCAACAATTAGATATTCCCATACCCAAGTATTTTTTGAAGGAGAAGATGGAAGTAATAAAAGGAAGAGAGAAAATCCTTGCTCAGATATTAGCCGACAGTGGACTAGATGTACACCATGTGGTTTGTATCATTTTAACAAACAGTTTTTCATGATCTATGTAACTTCCTTTTCCTGCTGATCCTGATTGTGTGAGAAAAAAATTAGATTACTCTCAATTAGAGGGAAAAAAATCAGCCCTCTCCCCTTGTTATAGACACAATAAGAAGTTGCATGACTGGAATGTGGTTTTGGGGACACACAATCATTATTTTCCAAGAGCTTAGAAATAGAGGTCAAAAACCCAACGCTTTGTTCTTTCAATTGGGATCTCTAAGACTGAGTGGATTATTAACTTGGTTTAACTTTTCATCTCACATACACCTAGCCAAAGTCAGAAGCTAAATGTCGTTCCTATAAAATGATTAAGTGCCGACATAGCTTAGCAAGAACTTGAAAATGACCATGCTTTCTTAAGTGCTCGGCAACCTTTTAAAACTTCAAGTTGAGTGGCAGGTGGATCACCTGGAATGCACTGTCTGTGGGGAAAGAGGGAAAGAGAAAGGAACATCCTGAAAGGTCCCCTAGAGAGCCAGGAACAGGGTCCAGTCAGTTCCCCGGCCCCACTCCCCGTTGGCCCCAGTGTCTGCTTTCACAGCTGTCTCAGGTGTGAGTCCACCTTCTCTAGATTCCTGCAGTAATCTGCCATGCAGCCTCTCGGGGGACATTCTTTTTCCATCAGTCCTTCCCACATGGCCCTGCCTTGTCCACCTCCTGCCAGATCCACTTAGGCATGTCAGGGACTGTCACCGACTGTGAAGTTGGTGCCTCATGCCCCTGGCTGGTCCTTCTGGCCCAAGCAGTAAGACAGCCCTTGACCATAAACACTGGGCACTCCAGAGAGAGGGGGACACTGTGAATGACAATCCTGAGAGCACAGGGACACACTGGGGTGCACAGCAAGAACTGCACGTGAGGTCTTCCTGCACATAGGCTCCATTGGGTAGTGCCAGCCTGGGTCCTGGTGTTAAGGAAGATTCCAGGTGTTTGCCAGGGGTGGCAGGGGCCAACGTGGCCTGTCTGCCTGCCCCAGGAGACAGGTGAGGTGCACTTGGATTAGCCAGTTGGGCGCACTCTCTCTTTTAGCATAAACATGATCCAGAATGCAGAGAGGGCTTGCTCTTCTCCCTTACATACCTGCCTGTCAAAATGGTACCTATCCTGCAGAGCCTAATTCAACACGGCATCCTTCCAAAAACCTTTCCTGACTCAACTAACCCACAATGACTTCTCCTTCCTGTCCCTTCTCCCAAACAGCTGGCCCCTCATCTGCACTATGAACTCCTCGAAGTCGATTCCAAGCTGCTCGAGGGTCACGCAGCCATCCTTCCTCCCCTGGGCTCCTGTGTCTGTTCTTTCTGTCCACACACCTGCCAGAATGAAGCACTCACACTCCACTTAGTCCCCAGAGGACTCCCTGCGCCCCAAGCTTGATGAGCATTGCAAATCCACCCCAGGTTTTACAAGGGAAGTGGAGGAGAGAGATGACCCTAAAAACTTCTCTTTGCTGTTTGTCCCGCCCAGTGTCCCACTTCGTTGGTGTCAGATCAACATCAGGGCATTTCTCCCTTCCATCCCTTGCTCAGCATCTGGCCTCAGCCAGCCCCTCTCCCTCCACTGGGCAACACGTCCATCTCCACCCGTCTCCTTTCAGACATGCCCAGTACTCAGCAAACACGAGGGTGCCCGCTGCAGTGCTGGGCTCTGCTGTGACTTTCCCACGCCCTTTCCTGTCCCGCTCATTGCTGGTCTCACCTTAAGCTGCTTATTTCTTCAAGACATATAGCCGGGCATGGTGGCACACGCTTGTAATCCCAGTACTTGGGAGGCGGACACTGGAGGATCCGGGTTCGCGGCCAGCCTCAGCTACTTAGTGAGGCCCGCCGCAACTTCGTGAGACGTGGTGTCAAAATAAAGTATAAAAAAAAAATAGGGCCGGGGATGTAGCTCGGAGGTAGAAGGCCCCTGGGTTCCATCCCCGGTACCACACACACACACACACACACAAAAAGACATATGCAATATATACCCAGAAGAATTTTCATAAGTTGCCGCCCATCTCCTACATCTGAATGGTTAAGGCCCAGTCTCAAGGTCTCCATAGATGCTCAGAAATCTTGGTCACATTGAGTGGACTGCTTACCATCCCTCAAACAGAATGACTCAGTAGAGGCTGTGATGACTTCCAGAACGACAGTATGGAATCTAAAGGAAATAATTATACTACCATTTGCCAGGTGCCTAGTACCCGCTGAAGTGCTTGCCCATACGCCCTCTGATCTAATACCAGAGTGGTGTTCATTTGCAAAGCACACCATTGAAATGTGCGCTTGCTGCACATTGAAGCAGCGAGCTCTCACTGAGAGCAGACTCTCGGCCTTGGTGTGAAGGAGCTTCCTTGTAAGCAGCCATACTCCTGTCCCCTAGGAGGTCCAGTGGGAGGCTCAGTGGAAGGAGGGGCAGTCTCCGTTCCATGTGACTTTCCCCTTACTTGCCCTGGGAACTTGTGTAAATCACTCTTCCTGATGCCTCGGTTTTCTTAACTCTTAAGAGGCCACGTAGCACCTGCCTTAGAGGTCGCTTTTGTGAGTTTTATCAGTGTGTATATGAAAAGCACCTGGCATCTGTAGGTTGCAGCAAATGTCCCTTCCCTGTCCTTCCCACTCCTTCCTCTGCCCCTCCCCACCATGTGACACATCATCCAGGGAAGCAGTGGCCCAGTGATGAACGGAGCACCCCTCACCTGAGACCCTGGGGCCTTGCACCTGTCCCCATGTCGCCGCCCTTGGAGGCCTGGAAATGGACTCAGCCTGCGCTTGCTGCCACTCGGGCTCCAGTGGCCTCTCCCGCTGCCTCTACCCTAGCATTGACGTCCCCTGAGCCAGGCCACATGCACAGCTTGTCCCTGTTCCAGGGACCACAGTGGGCCCTCACCCCTGAACCCCTCAGAGCTCTCATCCCTCTTTCCCCCCAAATGACACAGCCCCTCGTCTGACTTTGTCCCCACATACCCCAGCCGAGATCCTCACCATCTCCTGCACCAGCCCCGATATTTCTGTTTTAATGGCACTCATCACATCTGGATGTCTTAAAACACAAATTTATAGCTACCGGAAGACATTTCATATATAAACTGAAATGACCCTAAAATGATTTTAACATTAGTCACGTTCACTGGGCCAGTCTGCAATTGATTTTAAATTTGGCATTTTACCTGACGTACATTTTAAATTCTGAATTCTCAGAGCTGTGTTTTTAATTTCTGTTTCTACTGTTAATGAGGTACTGGTAGCAATTTCAACTTTCATTGAATCCATTTTATTGACATTTCTAGTATAACTTGCCGCCGACTTAAAATACTGGGGTTTTAATTATTTTGTTTGGAAGAATAGAGGAAAGCTACGGGTCCTTAAATTTGGGATCACAACATGAACGTGGCGTAATATCAGAATACGTGTAATTCACTGGGAGACGACTAGTACTGAGTGGCCTACACACACTATGTCCTGTGGGACCATTTAGCTGGGTATGTCAGAAGTCAGCGAGTGATGTTTCTGGGGTGAGTGGATGTAGTTTACATGTTTGAACATTGACTTATCCTGGTTTTTTGCAGAAATATGGTTCAAAGAGTTTCCCATTGGAACAGGCTGTTAAATTAATCCAAGTTGCCGAAAGGGCACGGCAAGGTCGCCTAAGAGCCCTGTTCATGAAGCAAATCTATCTTCAGGAATACAGAGCGAAGCAAGCCAGGCTGCTTGGGGAGAAAGCAATAGATGTCGGAACTGCAGCGCTCCGTATCCAGAAGGTAGGAACATGGGGCGCCTGAAGGTGGGGTTCAAAGCGTCTTACACTGCCAGAGATGCATTTGGTTTAAGGGGTGAGTGCCCAAACTCAGACTCCCCAAAATCCTGCCTTTACTGGCGCTGGATTTAGTTAATAAATTCCAGAATGATTTATTAATGATTACACTGTGGAAACCATTAACTAAAATTGATCATATTTGTTTTATTCTAAATAGGTATTAAACGATTAAACTTGGGGCATTTTATTCAAATATTTTAAAGACCATTGATAATTGCTGGAAAGAATGTTGCTAAAGTTCAGTGAGGATATGAATCCTTAATGAATTTTTGAAAACCCATTCATGCATGGACATGTAATTACAGAGGGGAGGAGCTTGCAGAAAAGTACACCACTTAAAAAATCCCAGCGACCATCGCTAATAACCAGCACACTGGGGTTCCTCCCAGAAGTGGCCCCCGAGGGCCGCGCCTTGTCAGATGAGCACCACTGATTCGTACCCCATTTTCTCACATGGAGTCTAGGGTTACTTACGGGAAAATGAGGGAGATGTCAGTGTGGCACGAATGAGAATCAGGATTGGGAGAAAATAAGCCTGAGAACACAGAAAAGAGACAGAAAATGAGGACTCTTCCTAAATTACCCTTGATTAGGACGGGGAGGGGAGGCCAGAGGGAGAAGCAGGGGACTATTTTCTTGCAAGTTTCTGTGGGGATATGAAGTTTTAGTATCTGACTTGGAAGTTTGGGTTATACAGCTCTTGAGGGTTTTTTTGTTGTTGTTATATTTTCCTCCACATTCATATGGAAATTTTTCTCTTAAAGTCACAAAGTAGCCAGGCACACCTGTAATCCCAGTACTTGGGAAGCTGAGACAGGAGGATCGCAGGTTTGAGGCCAGCTGCAGCAACTTAGCAAGAACCTGTTTCAAAATAAAAATTAAAATCGGGCTGGGGGTGTAGCTTGGAGGTAAAATGCCCCTTGGGTTCCATCTCCAGGGCCAAAAGAGAAAAGAAAAGAAAAGAAAAGAAAAAAGAGCCATGAAGTGCCGCCCTTAGGTCCTTCCTCACACTCCTGCCATCTAGAAGTTTCTCTTGAAGAAATGGAGGTAGGGAACTTACAAACAAAAGCTATAGGTCATTCTGTGATTCATTCTTTCTCTAAAAATTTTTGCCTATGATCACCACAGGAAAAATAGCCCATCAACACACGCACGCATGCGCAACCTATGTTTGCGATCATTACGACACTGGGGACGTGCGATTTGTGTGGACGAAGCTGTGTGACAGGTTTTCTTTGCTTATGTACTAAACAAGTAACCATGCGTTTGCCCTCAGGTTTGGCGAGGTTTCCATCAGTGCAAGAAAACCGAAAAAGAGAGGGAGGAGGAGATGGTCTTCCTGGGTATGGTAAGTTTCCGTATAGACAGGATCTGGTTCCTTAAAGACAATAGAATCTGTAAGACATGGGTCTTCTGTGATTTTCGAGGGAAAAAAGGAAAGCAAATAGGTGTGTTGGCAGAGCGGAGGCAGCTGTGGTGTACCTAAGCCTTCCTTGGGGGATCCAGAAAGGTCAGGGTTGTACCTGTTGACACCTCTCTGTGCCAGCCGCAGAGTGCTCCAGAGGTGGACACAGGAGCCCCGCGGTCCTAGTACGCTATTCCTGTCTGGTGCCAACGATGCACGCTGCCTGCTGGCATTTCTGGCCATGAGAACGCATCTGCATTGGTACAGCTGGCTTTTGGGGGTCTCTCCGTGGTGATTACTAAATCATAGAGTCGGAGCAGTGTGTAAGTTATCTGTTGTTTCACACCAGCCTTAGCACCTTAAAACAGCAGTGGTGCATTGTTTACCAGTCCCTGCAGAGCCTGACTGGGTCTCTGCTTGGTCGAGGTATCAGCGGGGGCTGGGGTAACAGCTGAGGCCCAGCTAGGGAAGGACCCGCTTCCAAGCTGTGTGGCTGTCGGCAGTTCCCAAACGACTGTCGGGCTGGAGCCTCGTTTCCTGACCAGCTGTTTGCAGAGGTGGCCCCCAGCTCCTGGCCACGTGGACCTCTCCATATGGCACGTCACTTCATCAAAGCTGGCGAGGGACAGGGGTCCACTGGCAGCCCTGTGCCAACAGCCATGAAGTGGCAGACGTCACCTTTGCCCTGTTATATCAGTTAGACGCGAGTTACAGGGTCCCCATCCCTGGGAGGGGAGTCCCTGAGGGTGTTAGAGCCAGGAGGCAGGACACTGGAGACATCTTGGAGACTGTCTGCCAAAACTGATTCCCCTGCCTCGTCTTCATCATGGAGTGCGAGGCCACCAAGGAGCCTGGCTTGTGCCCTGCCTCAGCTCCCCCTACACCTGGAGCCTTTGTCTCCTGGACGGCCCATTCCGCTTCATTTTAGAAGCTTCCTCTCATTTTACTGAAATCCGCTGGCTGGCTGGGCCCTGTCATCCATGGGAGCTCAGAACGCTTCTTACTTCTTTTCATGTGACAACACTTCAAGTCAACTCTTCACAAGCTAATCCTCACCACACACAGCAGCCGTTCCTGGTGGCCTCGCTGTTCCAAGGTGGCCTTGCTGCCCTTCCTCTGTTCTTTTATTTTTTCTTTTCTTTTTTTTTTTTTGGTACTGGGGATTGA
>PVJS01029486.1:0-24739 GCA_004027185.1 Glis glis
CGTGAGACCTGGTTTCAAAATAAAGTATAAAAAAATAGGGCTGGGGGTATAGCGCGGAGGTAGAATGCCCCTGGGTTCAATCCCCGGTACCGCAAAAAAAAAAAAAATTTTTTTAAATTTTTGAAACTTGACCTTGCTAGGTTGCTGAGGCTGGCCTTGAACCTGCGATCCTCCTGTCTCAGCCTCCCAAGTACTGGGATTACAAGCATGTGCCACCATGCCCGACTTAAATTTTTTATCTTTCATTTTTATCATCTAAGGACATATATAAAGCACTTTCAATAGAATTTGTCATATATAATAAGTATTACATAAATGTTAACTATAATTTTGACCTGTTTATTTTTCTATAAGGCTTTTCATGATTTTACTAGCTTGAATTAATAACTTGGCTATCTGTATTCTGCTTGTATTTTATATCACATCCTTTATACTAGATAACTCTGATTTGTTTGCTGTTTCTCTACCAAATGTGGTTCTTTTTTTTTTTTTGGTACTGGGGATTGAACCCAGGGTGTTCTTCCTCTGAGCTAGATCTATTTTATTTTTTATTTTAAAACAGAGTCACACTAAGTTGCTGAGAGCTTTGCTAGGTTGCTGAGGCTGTCCTGAAACCTGTGATCCTCCTGTCTCAGTCCCAAGTACTGGGATTACAGGTGTGTACCACCACACTCAGCTCCAAATGTGGTTCTTAATATCTGGGGGCCTGTCATTTATTTTCGTGGTCTTGGTGCATAGTCATTGTCACATATCATTAGTCCTCTGATTTGTATGTTTTTTTTTTTTTTTTTTTGCAGTACTAGGGATTGCACCCAGGGACATTCTACCTCTGAGCTACACCTCTATCCCTATTTTTTATTCTTTATTTTGAAGCAGGGTCTCACTAAGTAGCTGAGGCTGGCTGCAAACCTGCGATCCTCCGGTCTCAGCCTCCCAAGTACTGGGATTACAAGCGTGGTCTTAAATGATTAGTAGTATGGTATGACTAGAGCATGGTGGTTACATCAATGGGAAGTTGAAACTTTGACAAATACAGTGATGCCAAATTTTAAGTAGTTGAATGCCAGACTAAAGGATTTGAATTTATTTTATATGCAGTGGGCAGGCATTTTGATTGCTGACCAAATTAGTAATATATTATAGAAAGATAATTCTTTTTTTTTTTCCGGTACCGGGGATTGAACGCAGGGGCGTTCTACCTCCGCACTACACTCCCGGCCCTATTTTTTTTTTATGCTTTATTTTTGAAACCGGGTCTCACGAAGTTGTGGAGGGCCTCACTAGGTAGAAAGAGAGAGAGAGAGAGAGAGAGAGAGAGAGAGAGATAGATAACGCGCGCGCTGAGGTTGGCCGCGAACTCGGATCCTCTGGTCTGCGCCTCCCAAAGTACTGGGATTACAAGCGTGGGCCACCAAGCCCAGCTATAGAAAGGTAATTCTAAGTGCAGAGTAGAAAGTGTACTGGAAGGAAAAGAGATTGGAGACAAGGAGATGTTAAGAAACGTGCTTTTGCTATATTATGAGGTTCTTATTTTAGCTGACAATCTTGCAACATGTAACCTTTTACTGTCATGTAACTTTTAAGCTGTATTATAGATAGCTTCAAGTCTTCCTGACTTTGTTTTGACTTCTGTTAAAGAAAAACTTTAGAAAAAGTAAAATTAACAGAGTTTATTTGAGCATTAAAAGATTCATGAGTGTGGGAGCACTCAAAACTAGAAGAGGTTCAGTGTTTTGTGAATTGTTATAGGCTGAACATGGAAGGAAAGTAAAAGAAACTATTTGATTGGCTGTACCTAGGTGTTTGTATTATTGGCACACAATCTGGTGGAAGGTCCTTGTTAGAGGATAATTTTTGGTTTCTGATTGTTTAAGATAAAATTTAAGTTTTGACAACCTATGGATTGGGAGAAAATATTTGCAAGCAATATACCTTATAAGGTATTAATATCCAGAACATATAAGAAACTCAAACCACTATATAGAAAGAAAACAAATTATCTGATTAAAAAATGGGCAAGGGACTTGAATAGACATTTCTCAAAGGAAGATATAAAAATGGCTAACAGGTATATGAAAAAAATGCCCAACGTCATCAGTCATCACAGAAATGCAAATTAGGACAATACCATCTCACACCTGTCAGAATAGCTGTTAACAAAAAGACAAAAGACAAGTGTTGATGAGGATATGGAGAAAGGGGACCCTTGTGCCCTTTTGGTGGGTATGTAAAGTAGTATAGTCATTATGGAAAACTGTATAGAGATTCCTTGAAAAATTAAAAATAGAATTATCATATGATTCAGCAGTCCTACTTCTGGGTATTTCCCCAAAGATTTGAAATCAGTGTGTGGAAGAGATTTCTGTACTCCCATGTTCATTGCAGCACTATTCACAATAGCCAAGATGTGGAATCAACCTGTGTCCATCAACAGATGAAGGAATAAGGAATATATAGTATACATATGCAATGGAATACTGTTCAGCCTTAAAAATGAAAGTTTGTCATATATGATAAGATGGATGGGACTGGAGGTCATTATGTTAACTGAAATATTCCAGGTCCAGAAAGACATAAATGTACATGTTCTCACATATGAGAACTCTAAAACGATCAAATTCTAAGAAGCAGAGAGTAGAATAGTGTTTTCCAGATATAGGCAGGCGGGTAGCAGGAATGGGGAGATGATGGTCAAAGAGTACAAAGCCTTAATTAGATAGGAGGAATATTTTTATTTGCTATACATTGCACAGAATGGATATATATCCACAGTAAATTACAATGTATTGTACATTTCCAGATTTCTATCCTAGTAAATTTCAAATGTTCTCACCTCATAAAATGAGGTGATGGAAGTGCTGTGTGCATGTATGTCCCTGTCACTCTGAACTACATTATATTAGACTATAGTACACCAATAAAATTTACACACACACACACACACACACACACACACACACACACACACACACTTATAAAAGAAAAAAAGAATAAACAGATTCAAATACAGCTGTGTCTGGAACAGACAGGGGTAAGGACCATGTGCTATGTCAAGTTGTGTGAAAAGACTCAAAAGAAGACTTGGATGTCACCAATATGAGTGAAGTGTTAATAAAAATTGTTTCGCAAAAAATAAAATGAACGCCAGGCATGGTGGCGCACGCTTGTAATCCCAGTACTTGGGAGGTGGAGACCGGAGGATCCGGGTTCACGGCCAGCCTCAGCTACTTAGTGAGGCCCTCTGCAACTTTGTGAGACCCGGTTTCAAAATAAAGGATAAAAAATAGGGCTGGGGGATGTAGCTTAGAGGTAGAACGCCCCTGGGTTCAACCCCTGGTACCGCAAAAAAAAAAAGTGAGGTTATGGATATATTATTTGATTTAATTATCCCACATTGTATGCACAAATCACATCACTTTGTACTCCGTTAGTATATACAACTATAATTTATCTATTTATTTATTTATTTATTTATTTATTTATTTATTTATTGCTGTACTGGGGATTGAACCCAGGGACTTTATACCCTCCGAGCGACACTCCCAGCCCTATTTTTTATTCTTTATTTTGAAACAGGGTCTCGCTAAGTTGGGAAGGGCCTCACTAAGTAGCTGAGGCTGACCGCGAACCTGCGATCCTCCTGTCTCAGTCTCCCAAGTACTGGGATTACAAGCGTGCGCCACCATGCCCGGCTTAATTTGTCAATTTATAATAAAATGATTTGGGACCCAAGATGATGGAGTCATCTCAGCCTAATGGCCCCCCAATTAATGTTTTTTTTTGTACTAGGGATTAAAGCCAGGGGCATTCTACCTCTGAGCTACACCCCCATTCCTTTAAGAAAGTTTGTATTTTGAAACAGGATCTTGCTAAGTTGCTGTGATTGTCCTGTCTCAGCTTCTCGAATACTAGGATACAGGCATTTGCCACCAGGCCTGGCCTCCCAGTTAAATTTTACCACTTCTTATTAAGAAATGTTATAAAGCCGGGCAGAGTATAACAGAGTAAAGTTGGATTGGAGAATAATTAAAATGAGTCGATGTAGAAGTGGAACACTAGTTAATTTTCTGTGAAGGTAAAAAAGCTGTAATAAGCCTGGTGTGGTGGTGCACACTTGAATCTCAGTACGTGGGAGGCTGAGACAGGAGGACCACGGGTTTGTAGCCAGCTTCAGCAACTTAGTGAGGCCTTCTGCAACTTAGTGAGACCCTGTTTCAGAAATAAAAAATAAAATAGGGCTGGAGGTGTAGCTCAGATGTAGAATGCCCTGGGTTTAATCCACAGGACCACACACACACAAAATAAACCTGGAATAAGAATTTGTAGGGTTAAGTGGTGGTTTTTCCAGTTAAAGAGAGTATATATAGGCAAACTATTTATAAAGAGGAGGGAGGTTCAATACACAAACAACCAAGAAGGTGATAGTGAAGTATGTAATATTTTAGAAAGGTAAAATAAATTTTAAGAATGAAAAAACTCTGAAATTCAAGAAAGCTAAAGTCATTTTTCTCTTCTCTCATCTTTTCTATTTATTTATTTGTTTTTTGTTTGTTTGTACTAGGAATTGAACCTAGTGGTGCTCTATCACCGAGCCTACAGCTCCAGTCCCCTTTTTAAATTTTATTTTGAGGCAGGGTGTCACTGAATTGCAAGGGCTGGTCTCAAATTTGTGATCCTCCTTCCTGAGCTTCCTGAGTTGCTGAGATTACAGGTGTGTACCACCATGCCTGGCTGATACAATTTTTATTATATTAATTTGACATACAGAAAAATGATTTTAGTTGTGGTCCTAGGGCGAGTTAAAATTCTTCAACAGATTAGCATGGGATTAAAATAAATGCCACTAATCTGTGAGCCCTTAATGTATGCATATAGATTGCTAAAAGCTGAATAAATTAATAGAAAATGTTGTCAGGATTTTTTGGGAAATACAGGTATAATAGAAACATTTTTTATTGTCTATCTATATGTACTTTTATTGGTGCATTGTAGTCTCACATCATAATGTAGTTTAGAGTGATAGTACACACAGCAATTGGTGAGCTTCCCCCTTTCTCTCCCTACTCCCCCCTTCCCCATACATGATATCAAGATAGGCATTGGTATTCCCACATATGTATATAACATCAGTAGAAATGTTTCCTTTATTAATCCCATCCCAGTAAATTTTAGCATGATGTGATGAAAGGGAAATTTATTTATCTGTTGTGGTACTGGGGATTGAATCCAGGGGCATTCTCCTCTCTCCCCCAGCCAGCCTTTTTATTTATTTATTTTTTTGAGGCAGGGTTTCACTAGGTTGCTGAGAGTTTTGCCAAGTTGCTGAGACTGGTCTTAGACCTGTGGTCCTCCTGTCTCTGCCTCCCAAGTACTGGGATTACAGGTGTGCGCCACCACACCTGGCAAAAGGGTGTGTGTGGTACTGGGGGTTAAACAGGGGCATTCTACCTCTGAGCTTCACCCCAGCCCTATTTTATTTTTTATTTTGAAACAAGGTCTTGCTAGGTTGCTGAGAGTCTCACTAAAGCCTGGTCTTGAACCTGTGATCCTCCTGTTTCAGCCTCCCAAGTACTGGGATTACAAGCATGCACCACCATGCCTGGCTCAAAAAGGAATTTTAAAGCATATTTACCATATAATTAAGTTGAAAGAATGAGAGATGGTAAATTATAGAAATATGCTTACATTGATTCAGTTGCTCAGGATATAGGGATATGTACTTACTGAGAGTGTTTCCTAAGTTATAATTTTTAGAAGATAGGTATTATAGAAAAGAGAAATCTAATACAAGAAGAGAAATGTTGATTGGAAAGAATTTGAACAATATTTGATAGACCAAATATAGTTCTTAAAATATAGGTATGTTTCTAATCATTATTAATCTTGAATATTGAACTCATGGTACTTTATACATATAATATATAGTTATTAGATAATATTTTTGAGATTAGGTAATAATAGATATTTTTTAGCATTCTATCAA
Source organism: Glis glis (assembly GCA_004027185.1). NCBI lineage: Eukaryota > Metazoa > Chordata > Mammalia > Rodentia > Gliridae > Glis > Glis glis. Next base: position 5,984 of record PVJS01029486.1, read on the forward strand.
GTATTGTGTAATGCTTTACATGTATTAAAATTAAATGGTAGCCGGGCGTGGTGGCGCACACTTGTAATCCCAGTACTTGGGAGGCTGAGACCGGAGGATCTGAGTTGTCGGCCAGCCTCAGCTACTTAGTGAGGCCCTCTACAACTTAGACCATGTTTCAAAACAAAGAACAAAAAATAGGGCTGGGGGTGTAGCTTGGAAGTAGAATGCCCCTGGGTTCAATCCCCATTACCTCAAAAAAGAAAAAAAAATCCACTCCTTTGGAGATTTATATTAAAAGTTTATTTTCCAAATGTAGGGTTTATATTCATACTTTTTTGGATTCCTAAAACTTAACACCTAGCCACCTCGCTAATAATTTTACTCTGAGGAATCAGAGCCTGAGTTTTGTATACTTATGTAATTAGGGCTGAATGAAAGAAAATGTTTTGAAATTGAGATCTGAGCACTGTAAAGAGACTTGTAGTTTTGCTGAGAAAACTTTTTTTTTTGGTGGTACTGGGGATGGAACCCAGAGGCCTTCTACCTGTGGGCTATACCCCCAGCCCTGTTTTTTTTTTTATTTCTTATTTGGAAACAGGGTCTCACTTAAGTTGCTGATAGCTTAAATTGCTGAGGCTGGCTTTGAACCTGTGATCCATGCCTGACGCTGAGAAAATTTATTTATTTATTTGCGGTACTGGGGATTGAACCCAGGGGTATTCTACCTCTGGGCTACACACCCAGCCCTATTTTTTGTTCTTTCTTTATTTATTTTTTTTTTGCAGTACCGGGGATTGAATGCATGGGCATTTTACCTCTGCGCTACGCCCCCGGCCCTATTTTTTATACTTTATTTTGAAACCAGGTCTCACGAAGTTGCGGAGGGCCTCACTAAGGGGAGTGAGAGAGAGAGAGAGAGAGAGAGAGACAGAGAGAGAGCTGAGGCTGGCCGCAAACCCCGATCCTCCGGTCTCTGCCTCCCAAAGTACTGGGATTACAAGCGTGCGCCACCACGCCCGGCTTGTTCTTTATTTTGAAACAGGGTCTCACTAAGTTGCCGAGGGCCTCACTAAGTAGCTGAGGCTGGCTGTAAACCCGGATCCTCCTGTCTCAGCCTCCCAAGTACTGGGATTACAAGTGTGTGCCACCACGCCCGGCTAGAAAATTTATACTCTAGATAACTTTGTACCAGAGTTTTGGTTCTTCCTAGGTTGGCAGTTCCAACCCCAGCTTTTCTCTAATTTTGTACTGTTTAACTTCTCTATTTCAGTCAGGTTTCTCCCCATCCTAATGAAAATGAATATTTCTTTCCTGAGCCCAGTGGAACATGGTCTTACTATAAATGTTGATGGTATACCATTTATATAGTCATATGTTTTCTAGTCTGACTTTTTTTTTTTCTTTTTGTGGTACTGGGGATTGAAACCAGGGCATTCTACCTCTGAGCTACACCCCCAGCCCTATGTTTTGTTCTTTATTTTGAAACAGGGTCTCACTAAATTGCAGAGGGCTTCACTAAGTTGCTGAGGCTGGCTGCAAACCTGAGATCCTCCTGTCTCAGCCTCCCAAGTACTGGTATTACAAGCGTGTGCCACCACGCCCAGCTCTAGTCTAACTTGTAACTCAAAGCCTTAGAAAGACTTACTAATGGAGATCCCACAGTAATCCCTTTTACTATATTGCAGTGTAATTATATATGTTAAATGGAAGAATCGTCACTTTGATGAGTCCCAAACTCCTTTGGACCTTGATTTGTTTCTAAAATGAAAAGCTGGTCCTCTGGATTGACCTGTGTGATTCTTAGCTATAGTATCTCAATCTTGGATAGGCTCATTATATTTGTGGCAACAGATACACATCTGTCAAAATTAACATCTTTTTGTAGTAAATTACATACTATTTCATTATACAGAAATACTAATCTTATTACCTCCTGGGGAAAAGATATAGGTTAGTTAAAATAGTTAAGTTCAGGTGGGTTTTAAAATATATTGTAGAAGGATCTTGTGCTTTAGAGTTAGAGAGACCTGGATTTCTTCCATTTATTACATGTGTAACTGAGCACTGGGGGCATGTGTCTCCATATGTAATGTGCTTAGCACATCCTTATGAGATATTCATTAATAACTGTTATTTTTGCAGTACTGGAGAAGTGAAATGCCTTCTGGAAAAAAGTATTTAAAATGTTGGGAAATATTTAAAGTGGTTATGTAGATAAGTGAATTACTAAGGGGCTAATAAAGAGGAAAATAGGAATATGAAAAATGTTTCTACCACATAGGACAGTTCTATTTTATGGGAAAAACTTCTGTACTAATGTATTAATCATGCCTGGACTTGAGTTTTATACGTTTCATGTTAGATTTAATGTGATATTGAGATTATTTTTATGTTGAAAGATTCTAGAGACTATATCCTGTTGAGAAAGAAATCACCTATACGCAGGAATAATCTGATTAGCTTGAATCAAGGCTAATTTTAGATGAATTTAAGTATTTGTTTCCTACTTGAGTAGCAGCACAAACACAATTGATACTCTTATTTAGGTGACAAGATGTAAGAAAAAAAGTTATGTAGCACATAATCAGATGTCATTTCTTACTTGAAAAATTACAATTCCAAAAGCTGTTTCAGACACAGAACTTTCATTATATGTGTGTTTTCCATTAATCTGTAATTATTAGAAAGTCCATCCTTTTCTTCAGTTTCAGTATAAGATAAATACAAAGTGAATGACATCATTAGTGGATGTGATTTGTATAATTTGCGCTCTTTAGCTTAATGAGTTTTTTTTTCTGTGTAGTAAAATGCATTTATTCAAAAAAGGAGAGGTACAGCACACTATCATTCCAAGGACATTTTTATATTAAAAAATGCCAATTTATTTTGTTTAAATTTGAGTATCACTTAATATCTGAATAACAAGGAAATCCATAATCAAGGCTGAAATCTTATCTATATTAACATATATTTCTAATTACACATTATTTTAAGCTTGTATATCTAAAACCATGGTTATAGAATTACCTTATAGGAATATATTGATATAACCTTATTATATTTATTGACTTTTGGTTTAAGTCTCTATGACTTCTAAATAATATTCTGATATGAAGCAGCAGAATTATTACTCTGAGAAAAGCAAGAAAACAAGAACTGAACTGAGTCTGTATATTTCTAAACACTTTGCTTCTATTAAGTGTTCAATATCAGTTAGGAAATCCTTATGTTATTAAAACTTGAATTTTTTCTTTCTTTATATTCCAATTTCTGAATGTATGTTTCAGGACACTTGCAATTAGACTATAAATTTAGATGATATCCTGACTGTAACATTAAACATAATGTCTTCAGGTAAACACATTTCTAAATCATATTGTCATTGTGCACTGAAGTTATTCTCTGAAGACTAAATGCTCTGCTTATTTGGAAAAGTCAATGATTAGGTCTTTATATGCAATTGAGGTTTTGTTTTTCTTCTATGCGTTCCTTTACTAATTTTTCCAAAGAGAAAAGATGCTCATCTACCTCTTCTGGTGCAAGGTTTCTAATAGAATTTGCAAGTTCAAAAAGATATTCTGTATTTCTTCCACTTGGACCAGCTGCATTAAAAATTTGTTCAGCAATGTCTTCCAGAGGTGCAGGACCAAGATAATTAGGATTATCACATGTTCCAATATATAGCAACACACTGAATGGTTTTGTTACAGGATCTTTTGGATAAAAAATGACTGTTATGGTTCTGTAGCCTCCTTTCTCTCTGAAGTCAAGGTATTCTTTTACTTCTTCTTCTTTTCCTACTGGTAGTTTGTAAGCAACACCCCATACACAACCCTGTTAGAAAACAAAAAGAATATTCTATTTAGTATTTACAAAGCTAATCAAAATAGGTGAATATATGTTATGATCTAGGAAAATACTGTGTATTGTCTTAGTAGTCAATGCAGTTTTGTCCTCATTTAAATTGTACCAAAGAGGTACATACTAAACAATAAAGGAAATCAATATTTTAAAATCCTTATTGGAATCAATTTCTTTGTATCATAAGCATAACATTTATCTCTAAAAATTTTTAAATTAGGTCTTTTTGTAAACTAATGGGACTGAAATGAAAAAAAATCAAGTTTTTATTTGGTCATTAAGAAATTCTATAGAAAACAGTGCTATATATATATATATATATATATATTTTTTTTTTTTTTTTTTTTGCGGTGGTACTGAGGATTGAACCCAGAGGCATTCTATCTGAGCTACACCTCCAGTCTGATTTTTTATTTTATTTGGAAACAGGGTTTTGCTAAGTTGCTACAAGCCTCACTAAGTTGCTGAAGCTGGCTTTGATCCTGGGATCCTCCTGACTCAGCCTCCCAAGTACTGGGATTACAAGCGTGAGCCACCACACCCAGCTAACCCAGCCATTTTAAAATTAACTAATTAGGGGTTAATATAGCTACCAGTTTGAAGCTTTTTTTTTTTTTTTTTTTTTTGGCGGTACCGGGGATTGAACGCAGGGGCATTCTACCTCCGCGCTACGCCCCCAGCCCTATTTTTTAGACTTTATTTTGAAACCAGGTCTCACGAAGTTGCGGAGGGCCTCACCAAGTAGAGATAGAGAGAGAGAGACAGAGAGAGGGGGAGAGAGAGAGAGAGAGAGGGAGAGAGAGAGCAGAGGCTGGCCGCAAACCCGGATCCTCCGGTCTCCGCCTCCCAAAGTACTGGGATTACAAGCGTGCGTGCGCCACCACGCCCGGCTCAGTTTGAAGCTTTTCTTTTTTGTTTTTGTGGTACTGGGGATTGAACTGAGGGTGGTCTTCCTCTGAGCTACATCCCCAGCCCTATTTTATTTTTTATTTTGAAACAGGGGCTCACTAAATTACTGCATGCTGGCCTTGAACCTGTGATCTTCCTGTCTTAGCCTCCCAAATACTGGAACTGTAGGCTGTGCTTGAAGCTATTTTTTCTTTTTTTGGTGGTACTGGGGATAGAACCCAGGGGCATTCTACCTCCGAGCTACACCCTCAGCCCATTTTTATTTTTTGTTTGGAAACATGGTCTAAGTTGCGGAGGGCCCTGCAAAGTTGCTGAGACTGTCCTTGAACCTTTGATCCTCCTTTCTCAGCCTCCTAAGTACTGGGATTACAAGTATGTGCCACCATGCCCAGCTTGAAGCTATTTTTAATAGATTATTTTCCTAGTATAAATTATGAAAGAATTTTCTAATCTATACCATTATTAATTTGCTATTGCTAGCTGCTTGGGTTTTGTATATCAAAGTCCTTTCCAAAGTTAAATCTTTATACAGCATAAAATTTTAAGTCTGTATGCCAATAAAAATGATTTAAAATATTTAAGAAACTAAGGATTGTCAATTAAAAATTTTCTGGCACTTCATACCTGTTTAAGAAACACAAGTCCTGTTGGTAAAATTAGGCAATATAGAAAGTGAGAATTCCTGACTCAGTTCTCTTCTGAAAATATTAGACTCCTAGCAAATGTGAATAGAGATTTCATGGTTCCCTTTGGTTCTTAGTAGTAGTCTGGCTATCTGGGGGCTATCTCCATTAATGTCAAAGGGGAGTACAAAATTTGCAGTCAACAAGCTCATTTAAAGAAATTCTCACAGACAACTTGTCATTTGGTTGTATTTTGTTATCTTGCATTCTGCATTCTAACTTTTCCCACTGGCCTCATTTTCCATAGACAAACATGAAAAACAGAACAAAATCACCCACAACAAACACAAAGAAAAGTTCTAGTTCAAATTGTTCGTGATAACTATTAATAAAATTTCATTGATTATTAAAATTGAAAAATATCAACAATTTATACGATTAAAGACTATATAAAAAGGAATGATTATACCATACCCCAGGATCTTCAACAAGAGTCACAACTCTTCCGGGCTGTTTTAAAAAAGGTAAAAAAGTATATATTTTTTCTGAATTAAAGTCCATTAAATAACCAAGCATTAGCAATTTATTGTTGACATGGAATATTGTAACTACATTTGCTTTAAGAAGCACTTTTTAAAGAAGTACTTATTTTTTATGATAAAGTGAACCATGTAAGAGAATCTATCTTAATCCAAACTATAATGGCCTTTTCTAAAAGATTTCCATCAATTTGTATATATTAGGTATATTATATTCATTTAAAACACACATTGAAAGGCAAATGGAAGCAGCAATTATAAATAAAAATTTTAGTTTTATCCTTGGGAAGAAGATTGTTATAGTTTTATTAGGGGGGGAAAAGACATTCCAGGGTACTTTCTTACAAGGAAGTAGTTTTCAAACTTTGGAGGACTTGATAAAACACATCACTAGGCCATACCTCTAGAGTTTCTGATTCTTTAAATGTGGAGCCTGTATACATACGTACATCTGTAATACACATCCCAGGTGATTCCAGTGAAACTGTTTTGGGGTTCATACTTTGAGAACCACTGCTACCAGGTTTTACTGAGAGGTCTTATGTGCAAGTAAATGAGTGGCTTATCCTTGAGTAAGGAAGTACTCTTACCTTTCTGTATATGGTCATATATGTGTATGTGTGTGTGCTTCAAGGCATTCCTTTTACATTCAGAAATGAATTTTACATTGCCCTATCGAGAGGTTAATATTAGAATTGGTTTATTTATATAGTTTCTCTTATATAGGACAGTAAACCACCTGTGTTCTAGGCAATTATGTTTTTCCACTTTGATTTGAACAAAGGTCAGTTAACAGTTACATGGAAAGAAACTTGACTTTGTATCATTCAACTTGAGATTGAAATGAGATATTAAGAAGCCAAAATTTTTTATTTGTTCTCTCATTTCAAAGACTGAAAAAAAATCTTTGTTTGTAAGTTGAAAGCCTTAGAGAAAATCTAGACTTGGAAATTCCATAATTTAAGTTACAAAGGTCACTTCAACTAATGGCTGCAAGCCATTCCTACCTAGTGCCATGTTTCTGCTGACATGTTAACATCATTAGCAAGAATGCTAAGTTGCAAGCCACAATTTTACCTCTTTGTATGCCCAATGACTGGCACATAGCCTCAGTCATTCAGATATTTGTGTCATCTTTGTTGCTATTCTCTTCTTGTCATTATCCACTTGTATAAATAATTTGTAATCAAAGGATACATGGGATTTTGAATTAGATTTTTCATTTAATTGTATTCTGTTAGTCTTGGATATTTTAATAATTGCATAATATTTTTGTCATTGAGGAACTTGTAAGTTGAACGTTCTTGTGTTCTTAGAAATATAGATTTCTTATTTTCTATTTAAGATAATGATAACTGAGGATACATATATTGGTGTGAGTCATTAAGTATTGCCATATTATTCAAAGTGAATTTGGAACTATGGAGCTATTTATTAAATACCTACTCTGTGCTGTGGAAGAGATAAAACTTTGATTCTTGCTTCTGGAATACAAACCACAATCCCAACCAAGTAGAGAAAACTTGAGGACTAAGATGTATGGCATTTATTAAGTGCAGTAAGAATTCTGAGTCTTAGGTGGCTACAAAGACAGACTTCTGATGAAAAGGCACGTGACTCATGATTTATGAATGAGGGCCTAGAGGCAGGACTATACCAGGCCAGCTGTTTGACTTGGCAGAGGTTCCCCCACCTAAGGGAGATGATTCAGAAAGATGACTGGAGAAACAGAGTCAGAGAAAAGCCAAAGAGCAGAGCAGAGAGCTAGGGGAGTATAGTTCAGTTGGTAGAATGCTTGCCTAGCATACATGAAGTCCTGTGTTAAAAAACAGTTTAAGCCGGGTGTGGTGGCGCACACTTGTAATCCCAGTACTTTGGGAGGCGGAGACCGGAGGATCCGGGTTCGCGGCCAGCCTCAGCTTTCTCTCTCTCGCTCGCTGTCTCTCTCTCTCTCTCTCTACTTAGTGAGGCCCTCCGCAACTTCGTGAAACCCGGTTTCAAAATAAAGTATAAAAAATAGGGCCAGGGGCGTAGCACGGAGTTAGAATGCCCCTGCGTTCAATCCCCAGTACTGCAAAAAAAAAAAAAAAAAACAGTTTAAATTAGGGGACAATGGAAATAAGCCATTAATATTTGGTTGAAATTGGAAATAAGGCTCTACTGTAACACTTGTTGAGTAGCAGGTAACTGGTATGATAAAGGAAGTGTGTGTGTGTGTGTGTGTGTGTGTGTGTGTGTGTGTGTATTTATGTATGTGTGTGTTTGCGATACTGGGGATTCAACCCAGGGGCATTCTACCTCCAAGATAACCCCTCCTAGCCCTATTTTTTTATTCTTTATTTTGAAACAGGGTCTCACTCAGTTGCGGAGGGCCTCACTAAGTAGCTGAGGCTGACTGCGAACCTTCGATCCTCCTGTCTCAGCCTCCCAAGTACTGGGATTACAAGTGTGTGCCACCACACCCAGCAAGGAAGCGTTTTTGAAGCTGCACAGGCCTGTAATCCCAGTATTTGTGAGGCCGAGACAGGAGGATCCAGGTTCAAGGCCAGCTTCAGCAACTTAGGGAGACCCTATTTCACAATAATAATAATAAGAAAAAGGCTGGGGTATAGCTTGGAGGTAGAATACCCCTGGGCTCAATCCTCAGTACTGCATCCCACCCCAAAGTGTTTTAAGATCAGTTTGGTAGAGTTAAGAGTGGAAGGAGAAAGATCCAGAATAAGAATGTTAGTAGTCCAGGCGACAAATTCTGCACTCCATCTGTCCTTGTCACCCCTTACATCAAGCCCAGTCAGTTCTTGACAGTTCTGTCTTTTGAGTACCTTTTGAATATGGTTAATCTCCTTAGAGATTTTTCTGCTTGTCTCTAATTTTGCTTCCCTCAGTCTGTTTTCTACTTGGGCCCAGAATGACTTTTTTGTTTTGATTTTTCAGGGCTGTGATACAGGAAGAAAAAAAAATCAAAGTTCTTTAGCATGATTTACCTACAAACCTCGTTTTTTCCACTCAAAATGTGCTGAATTATTTATAGCTTATAAATATTCATATCTTTAAATGTACTGGTACTTATTATGAAATGCCCTTTTGTTTACCTGGCAAATCATAAAGCAAAGTAATACATAAATACATGCACACATCACTTCTTACCAAGTATTTCTGTTTGCATGTTCCTACCTATTTAAGTGTTCAGTTGTAATTGTTGAAAGGAAGAAGATGGGTAGTGAAGTCTTGGATTGGAAAAGGAGTATGTGGGGGGAGTCATTTTAAGGGGAAATAAATGAAATCCTGTGACTGCTAATGGATAACTCAGACATGGACTACTGGGACCATTGATAAATTTACTTGGAAATCTTCTCTAAAACATGAGTTTTTTGTTCCTGTGAATGCATTTAGTTTTTAATTTTTTTTTTTTGGCGTGGGGATGAGGGTGACGAAACTGAAGAAAGGCTCTGTCAAGTTGAACGGAATTATAGGATGTTGTTGAAGAGGTGGACATTTTTTTTTTTTTTTTTTTTTTTTTTGCGGCACCGGGGATTGAACCCAGGGGCATTCTACCTCTGAGCTCCACCCCCAGCCCTATTTTTTATTCTTTATTTTGAAACAGGGTCTCACGTAAGTTGCAGAGGACCTCACTAAGTAGCTGAGGCTGGCTGCGAACCCGGATCCTCCTGTCTCAGCCTCCCAGGTATTGGGATTACAAGCGTATGCCACCACGCCCGGCTAGGATGGACATTTTCATTGGGTAATGAATAATGTTTTTGATCTAGAAGAGTTAGGGACTTGGTAAATATTCATTGTGTCTTGCATTAATGTATTTGCTTTTTTTGAAGTTACAACATATTCTATTTGTGGGAACAGTTTCACTTTTAAATAAAATCTTTATTTTGGTGAGAAATTGCTAGTTTTGTTATATATAAATGAGATGCTTAATTAAACTTAGGAGGAAATTAAGGTTTGATGAAGCTAAAAAGCAAGCATAATTTAATAAAGCAAGTAGCTTCAATAGTTTTCCCACAGATGTTACATTGCACTTTGTGGAAATGAGCCTAACATTTCTATATTCTTATATTAATGATGATGCCTTTCTGATGACTGTTATGAGGGCATATGTTGCTGTAAAAAATGTTGTTTATGAGTGAGATTAGTCAGTCACAAAAAGTGAAAGTTTGGATGTTCTCTCTCAAATGTGGAAGCTAGGGAGAAATTGGGACACAGGAGGGATTCCAGACAAAGGAGAAGAAACCTTAGTGGAGTGAAGGAGGAGACATAACAGAGAGAGATGCCAGTGGGAAGGAAGACTTGAAGGAGACACCTCAATGGACATGATGTACACAAATTTATCAAAGGCAATCACTGCTGAGCACAGGAAGGTGGGGAGTGGGAGGGAGTAGGATGGGAACTGGGGGAGGGCTCAACAAGTGTTGTGTGCATGTATGCCTCTATCACCCTGAATCATCAAGATGTATTATAATGCACCAATTAAAAAAATACCCATGGTTAAGGAAAAAAAAGTAGTTTATATTCTAAATAGTATCTAAATCATTCTGATTGTTGGGTATTTCTGTAGCTGTTTGTATTCTTGTCAGAGTTAACATTTATATAAGGCTGACAATAATTTTAATAAAAAATGTGAAGTAAAATTTATCTTTCTAGTTTTTCTATACTTAGAAAATGTTTAGTACTTGGATTTTCCTTTTATTTGGTAGGATGGATTCTCTAAATAAGATGTAAGCTGTTAATATAGTTTTTTGCCCCTCTAATGTTCCTAAATTTCAATAATTTATTTTTCCCCCGGTACTGGGGATTGAACCCAGGGGTGCTCTACCGCTAAGCTACATCCCCAAACCTTTTTATTTTTATTTTGGGACAGGGTCTCACTAAATTTCCCAAACTGGCCTTGAACTTATGATCCTCCTGCCACAGCCTCCTGAGTTGCTGGAAAACAGGTGTGTACTACTGTGCCTGGCTTATTTCAGTAAATTTTAAGTATAAAGAGGTATGGGCTTTTATACCTCCCTTTTCCATTTAAAAAACCATGGACTATTGTATTGACTAGACAGTTTATCAGTCTGACAGTATACAAATCTCAATGTGCTATATGATAAACATGCTTTTTTTTTTGCGGTACTGGGGTTTGAGCCCAAGGGCATTCTACCTCTGAGCTACACCCCCAACCCTATCTTTTATTCTTTATTTTGCTAAGTTGCAGTGGGCCTAAGTAGCTGAGGCTGGCCAGGAACCTGTGATCCTCCTGTCTCAGCCTCCCAAGTACTGGGATTAAAAGCGTGTGCCACCATGCCCGGTTCATACATTTTGGTTGAGACTATAGTAGTAAAATATGCTATTAAAACCACACACGTACATATTTATATCTGGTCATTAAAATGGGAACCTGGGCTAAGGCTTTCTTTTCAGAATGGAGATTTTAAGTGTTGCTATCAAAACTGACAACTCAAAGGCATTTTATTTAGCTTAGTTTTTTAATGTGTTGAATATTTTAATATTCTTGGAGATACTTGGGTTATGTTTGTTGGGTTATAAGTACACATTTGCACTAAGCCACTCCCCCTTTTTTGCATTATTCTGTCCATGTTCCAATAGGTCAGTATAGTCTGCCTTAAAGCCAAATTTCCCCTTCTTCCATCCTTCCTTCCCCTGGGGATTGAACCTAGGGGGGTTCTACCTCTGAGTTACACCCCCAGGGTTTCCCCCTTTAAAACATTTTGAAACAGAGTTTCCTTAAATTATTGTGAGCTGGCCTCAATCCTCCTGTCTCAGCCTCCCAAGTACTGGGATTATGGTTCCCTACTCAGGTTCTTTTCATGATTTCAATTCCATGTAATATTAGCCAGGTACAAACTATTTTAGAACCTTCATCTATTTCTCCTTTCTATGACTGCAGGTATTCCTTTGGAATTAATTGTAATTTCTTCCATCATCTGATTTCTAGCATTTTAGATACTGTGCTTTGCGGCCAATATTAATTTCTGTTAAAACAGTAATCAAGATTATATACTTTTTCAGAGTACTTTAGAGAACATATAAGCAATAAAAATGTACTCCTACAAAAGTTAGGAGGTTGATCAAAAGGCAAGTGTTCAAGTTATTGGTGTTACTAATTATCACAAACTTAGTTTATAGATTAGTTTTGTAGCCATACAAGGCTGATTTGCATAAACAATGGGCTAATTTTCAGAACACATATTCGTTTGAATTTCTTGTATGACTGGCTGAAAAATAGATCAAAGAACTTATATCTCATACTTATAATTTAGAACTATACATAAACATTAAAGCTAATTTGGTAATGTGTTATTCATATAACAAACTGGAAACTCACCCTGACAACCAAAACAATCAGAGTAAGTTTAATGACGGGGATAATTTTTTTAGCTAGTTCATCTGTGATGTTTGTTAAGTGTCATTAAATAAAAGTTGCAAAGATACAAAGAAACTTACAATACCACGCACGTTTAAGCTCAAACCAGTGAAAATCTGGCAGAATGCAGAAATGCCAACAAATTTAATTGCTAGAAAGCTGAGTTTGCGAGTTGATTTTACTGTTTCGCCTCGGTGGTGATGGATTCATTTTCCCGCCACTGTTTTTGTTTTTGGCAGAGGTTGCCAAGAGATAAGGCCCCTTCCCCGCACGCCAGCCTCATGCTAGCTTGGTGCTTTTGCCCCCGCCTTTCGCCTCCTCAAGAAACTAACCACCAGCATCCGAAGCGACTTTGGAAGGAGCTTCTGGTGTGGGAGAACTGGGGCAGGTGGCCAGGAGGAAGCACTGTGCCAGGAGCAAGCGTTACCCCGGCCCGCGTGCACGGCCCCAGGAAGCGTCGCGGGTGGGACCGGTCCAGAGGGGCCGGGAGCGGGGCAGCGGCGCGCAGGGGCGTAGGTGTGGGGCTGGCTGGCTGCTCACCTTGCCGGGGACCCCGCGGTGGTCGGTGCTGCCCTGCCAGAAGCGCCGGCTGTAGTTTGTGATGTACCCGACCAGCTTGTCCTGATAGGGGAAGTCCACCTTCCAGATCAGGGACCCGTAACCAAAAACCCACATCTTGCCCCGCGCGCGGCCCCGCTGTCCCGGCGGTGGCGGCGGCCAACCCTCCGCCGGGCTCTGCGCGGGCGCGCCGGGACCGAGCCGCCGCTCAGGTGGTAACCGCTGCGCGGGCGCTCGGAGCGGCCGCTTCCTCTCCGCAGTAGTCGGCCCGAGTTTTCTCCTTCCTTGAGGGGTGGAGAATCGTCGACCTTCTGTACACTAAGCAATGGGTTCTTCTGCAGCCTGTAATTCACCCTAGCCTTCTAGTGCGCGAGCGCAGAGGACTACACCACCCACAACGCTCTGCGGAAGCTTGCGGCTGTGCGTGCGCGTGCGCGTGTGCCGCGTGCGCGTGCGCGTGTGCCGCGTGCGCGCGCGTGCGTGACGGGGGAGGAGTAGGAGAGAAAGGGCGGTTGTCCCATGGGAGGACTCCTGTCGGCACCACAGTTGGCACGTACAAAGACATTTTGTCGTGCTTTGAAAATTGGATATTTGCTTATATAACAGCAGCCCGAGGAGCAGAAGCCAGAAATGTAATCCATACCTGACATTATGTACTTAAAAAAAAGCTGCCCTTTTGCCTTTCAAATAAAAGCAGAAACAGTATTTCAAAACAGATTCTTTACGTATTTAAGTTTTACAGGCAAAACAACGTTATTCATCGTTAGTATTCTATGTAGCTCACTCAGAAAAGAGCAGTAAAGGTTACTAACTCGAGGCTCATGTTCAGTCTTTGGAAGTGAGCTTAGGAACTTACTAAAACGGTACAAAATTTGGGGGTGTATGTACATTTTTCTGGTAAGAAACCGTATAGCTTTCATGACTTTCTCAAAGGGGTCACGGATACTAAGAAATGTTAAAATCTGATGTTTAGAGGTATGCCTCCAAAGTATTCTTTAGGAAGTTCACTTGAACTATCATGACTGTGTCCTGTGTACATGAAAATAGAAGCTTTACAAGTGATTGCTTTTTCTTGAGGATTTCTATTTCACGGTCTTTAGAGAAGAATACTAAAACATTAAGGGTCAGAGAATTTTGTGTTCTTGGAAAGAAACCAGCAGAAACTACTAGAGAGAAATTTAGTTTAAGAATAACCAGAACCAGGTGTGGTAGTGCTTGCCTGTAATCCCAGTACTTGGGAGGCTGAGACAGGAAGATCACAGGTTCCAAGATAGTCTCAGCAACTAGTGAAACTCTTAGCAACCTAGCGAGATCCTGTGTCAAAACAAAAACCAAAACAAAGGGCTGGGGTGTAGCTTGGAGGTAGAATGCCCCTGGGTTCAATCCCCAGTAAACCCCCCCCCAAACATAAAAGAATAACAGGTCTTTTCTTATTTTCTCCAAGTTGTAGTTTCACATTGCCTGGCATGGTTATTTTCCCCACCTCCATCTCAATTTTAAACATACAAAAAGGAAAAAAAGAGTGTAGTGACCAGTCATATATCCTCCATGTAGATCCAACAATTAACATTTTGCAAGTTTCTTTCTTTTCTTTTTTCTAGTGCTGGGGTTTGAATCTACGGTATTTTACATCCTAGCTACATCCCCAGCCCTTAAAAAATTTTTTTTTTTATTGGAAACAGTCTAACTAAATTGTTGTGGTTCTTGCTAAGTTGCTGAGGCTGGCCTCAAACCTGCCATCTACTTGTTTTAACCTCCAAAGTAACTGGAATTCTAGGCTTCTACCACCCTGTCCAGTTTTGCAACAGTTTTTCTTTATTTCTTTTTTTTTCTCTGTATAACTTTGTTTGTTCATTGTGGTACTGGGGATTGAGCCCAAGGGCACTCTGCCACTGAGCTGCATATCCAACCGTTTTTATTTTTTATTTGGAGGCAGGGTCTTGCTAAATTGCTGAGGCTGGACTTGGACTTGTGATCGTCCTGCCTCAGCCTCCCAAGATATTGGAATTATAGGCCTGTGCCCATGCAAGCTTCCATATTTTAAAAACCTAAAACATTTGAAGTTAAATTGATGTGTTATTAATATTTTATTGCTAAATATGTCTATGTGCATCTTTTAAGAATAAGGACGCATTTTTGTCATGCCCACGATGCCATTATCATATCTAAGAAAATTAATAATTACATCATCTAATATCTATTCTTTGTTTTTGGGGGAAGTTTCTAGGGGTTAAACCCAGAGGCATTCTACCTCTGCGCTTCTTCTGCAGCCATTTTTATTTTATTTTTTATTTTGAAATAGGGTCTAAGTTGCTGAGGTCCTTGCCAAGTTGCCAAGGCTGGCCTCAAACCTGCAATCCTCCCGTCTCAGCCTCCCAAGTACTGGGATTGTGGGCATGTACCACCGTGCCTGGCTAGTCTATTCCGTATATAAAATTTCTTAATTATCTCAATATTGTTTGGAGTTGATTCCCCCGCCTCCCCAGCAATTCAGGATCCAGTTGAAGTTTTACTTTTTTTTTTTTTTCGGCATTGAACTGGGGATTGAACTGGGCCTTCTACCTCCGCACTACACCCCTGGCCCTATTTTCTTTTATACTTTATTTTGAAACCGGGTCTCATGAAGTTGCGGAGGGCCTCACTAAGTAGAGAGAGAGAGAGAGCGAGCGAGCTGAGGCTGGCCGCGAACCCGGATCCTCCAGTCTCTGCCTCCCAAAGTACTGGGATTACAAGCGTGCGCCACCACGCCTGGCTTACTTTTTCTTTTTTGCAGTGTTGAGCATGAAACCCAGAGCCTTGTGCATGCTAGGCAAGCACTTTACTACTGAATTACATCCCCAACTCCCAGTTGAAGTTTATATATTGCATTTGCTTGGCTCAGTTTTTTTTGTTTTTGTTTTTGTTTTTGTTTTTGTTTTTGTTTTTTTAGTCTAGGTCACAGAGCGATTTTTTTTAAAGGGAATATCTTAAAAACAGTTTATGTTAACTAGTCCATGTTAGTTGAAAGGAATGATCCTGCTATTATAGCACATTCCTTTTCACTTCTCCTTCCCTTAAAAAGCTCCAAGATACTACCCAGTTTTGGTATTTCCTGCAGGCTACTATCTATTATCTTGGATCTGCTAATATTATTTATAACTTGAAGCCAATAAAAGTTGAAAAGGGAATTATATTTTTTACCCAAATGCTATCTTTAATGTTTTTAAAGTGTTCTTCGTGTGTGTGTGTGTGTGTGTGTGTGTGTGTGTGTATGTGTGTATGGGTGTTTCTACAGAGAAAAAAGTTTTCTTGTATTAAACAAACATACTTATAAGTTGCCATAAAGCATGTAATTTGAGCTTTTTTTGGTAAAACTTACATGTAACTGTCTTGGCTAGATATTAATATGGTTCAAAAAAGTATAGCTCAGCAGTTTGCCTTAAGCAACCTCAGAAACCTCACTTTCCTACTTTTTTTTCCCTAATCCTCCTTCCAAAGTGAACTGCTTTCTTTGTTTAATGTCCCTTACTTACTCTTGCTTATTCATCTCTATATTTTTGGTTATGCCTTTTTCTTTCTGCCTACGAATATTCTTTTGCCCAGTGTCTCATGTATTATTATTATTTTCTTTTCTTAGTTTTCATTCTACCTCTGAGCTTAACCCTCGGCCCTATTTTATTTTTCATTTTGAAACAGGGTCTAAGTTGCTGAGGCTGGCTGCAAACCTGTGATCCTTCAGTCTCAAGCCTCCCAAATTACCTTGATATTTTATTTATTCTTTAATTTTTTGGTACTGGGGATTGAACCCAGAGGCATTCTACCTCCAAGCTACACCCCCAGCCCAATTTTATTTATATTGAAACAGGGTCTCACTAGCTTGCTGAGATCCTTGCTAAGTAGCTGAGGCTGGCTTTGAACTTGTGATCCTCCTGTCTCAGCCTCCCAAATACTGGGATTACAAGTGTGTGCCATCTTGTAATGGCACTCTACAAGTGTGAGCCAACCCAGCTCCCTTGATACTTTAAATAAGAACATTCCAAGGAATAATGATTTGCGAGACTTCCTCTTTTGGGCTGTAGCAGAGGCTATGGCATGGCAGTCAGTTTCTTTGTGGTCATGTGAGAGATGCTGGACACGACCCACTGTAATCTGCTAATCTTCAGGAGTGCTGTGTTGTTTTATTGACTGTAGTGTTATCTTTCTGCCTTGTTTTGTAGAGGTCACAAGAATGGATTTCACAGAGGCCTACTTGGATACGTGCTCTACAGCTGGAATTGCTGCAAGGGAAGGCAATGTTAAAGTCTTAAGGAAACTGCTCAGAAAGGGCCATAGCATTGATGTTGCTGATAACAGGGGATGGATGCCAATTCATGAAGCAGCTTATCACAACTCTGTAGAATGTTTACAGATGTTAATTCATGCAGGTAAAGTACATTCAAGGTATGGGAGACTGCTCCTACTACATGGATTAATAAAACACAAAAAGATGGTAATACATGGTAATTATTTGTTTCCCTTTCTGCAATCCTAAAATAATTGCTTTATATCCTATGGAAGGTAAAATGGCCTGGCTTGGATTATGTGAACATGGTGTTCCTTCTGGACATCTCTAAATATTGTTTTTTATGTGGAAGTGTTTATGCCTGGCTCATTTTTATTGACCGTGCTGAGTCATGTAGCAGAAGTAGTCTACTGTCTTAACTTAAGCATTTGGTAGTTACTAATCATATTTGTTCTTTCTTCCTTTTCCAAACAAAAGGAGTGGTGCTAGCAAAATTGAGGTTGAGTGTTTGTTTGAATTAGTCTTTTTTTTTTTTTTCTTTTGAAATACTTTTTAGCCGGGTGTGGTGGTGCCAGTAATTTGGGAGGCAGAGACCGGAGAATCTGGGTTCGTGGCCAGCCTCAGCTCTCACTCTATCTCTGTCTCTCTCTCTCTGTCTCTCTCTCTCTCTCTCTCTTTACCTAGTGAGGCCCTCCGCAACTTCGTGAGACCCGGTTTCAAAATAAAGTATAAAAAATAGGGCCCGGGGTGTAGCGCGGAGGTAGAACGGCCCTGTGTTCAATCCCCGGTACCGCAAAACAAAAAAAAAACAAAAAAAAAAACTTTTTAGATTCCTTCGTTTTGGGAAACTTTCCGATTAGTTGGACTTTGTATTTGAAGAGGATACAGTAGAACATGGACCATGCTCTGCCTTCATGGTACTTATATTCTTATCAGGGAATACAGACAGTAAATACCTAAACAATTATGCAAGACTATTTCAAAGGGTAAAAGTGTTGTGGAGAAAATAAAATACCAGTGTGGTAGAGAGTAATGGTATGCTATTGTATATATCTTTGCAAGTCTGCATTCAGTGGCATGCTTGTAGCTTGGGGTCATCTATGGCAGGATGATTTATACCAGAGGAATCATCCAGTGCTCCAAACCAAACTTCTTTCCTCTTAGCCAGTTAAATATTAACCAGCACACTGCTGAATAAAGGGCATAGACTAAAGGAGAGATTCTGACACTTGGGAGAAGGTGGATGGGAAGGAAACTAATGGTGATCAAGCACTGCTTTGTGACAGTTATTGTGCCAGATGCTTTTTTTGGTGCGTGGGGGTGATACTGGGGATTGAACCCAGGGGCATTCTACCTCTGAGCTCCACCCCCAGCCCTATTTTTTATTCTTTATTTTTTTAATTTATTTTTTATTTTTTGGTGGTATTGGGGATTGAACCCAGGGGCATTGTACCTCTGAGCTCCACCCCCAGCCCTAGTTTTTTTATTCTTTCTTTCTTTCTTTTTTTTTTTTTGTGGTACTGGGGATTGAATGCAGAGGCGTTCTACCTCCGCGCTACGCCCCCGGCCCTATTTTTTATACTTCATTTTTGAAACCGGGTCTCACGAAGTTGCGGAGGGCCTCGCTAAGGAGAGAGAGAGAGA
>PVJS01029487.1:0-24732 GCA_004027185.1 Glis glis
GCATTCAATCCCCGGTACTGCAAAAAAAAAAAAAAATTTTTCAGGAAGGCTTTAGGAACCCAAGAGGAAGAATGTTGGAAAGGAGAATACAAAGGAAAGGGCAAGGAGGAGGGAGTACAAGGTACACATATTCTCCCCAGTCCTGCCTCAGCCGATGCAGCCTGCAATGTGGTTACCTAAAGGTGTAGTCATGTGGAACCTCGTGGGATCCTTCTGGAATACGATGTAATGAAAGCTTCAAGGCAGTGAGTCTAGGAACAAACTGAAAACACTCCATCCTCAGTCTAGTCCATCGGTTATAATCACTCGCTAAAGACAATGAAGGGAAGAAAGGCCAATGCCCTTCCACTGCGGACCAGGTGAAATCGAAGCAGTGCTTCAGCATTCCACATAGCTCTTCCTGCCCCTGTCAGTCGGCCCTTTTAATACTATGGCCTTTATTTGCAAGACAGTTTTCACATGTGCCATTTCATTTCATAAACAGCACTGTATTGAAGGGGGTCAAGCAGATGTCCCCAGTTTCCAAATGAAGTTTATTGAAGTTGAGAATATAATGAATATAGTCCTGAGGAGACCTCTGTCACAAAAACCACAAAGCCCCAGAAACATTTACTATGATCGACAAATGCTAGCAGATGTAAACATACAACACAGAAATGCAAACTTAGATGCTAGCAAACATACATATGTCTTAAACAAGTAGCGGTGTTTAACTGTAAGAAGAGAATGCCAAAGTTACATGTGTATGCCATTGAGAAACTGTATGGAAAGTATAGGAAAGTTTGGCACACTATGGGAATAAATAGTCAGAAACAAGATGCATGCTTTCATCACTTCCAAGGCAGTTGGTCTGAAAATGTGCTTAAGTATAGTTTATGTAACAAAGGCCATAGGAAGAAGGACTGTTCTATAATTATCTCACATTACTGAAACACTCTAGATATTTCAATTTTTTGCATTACAGTAAGTACCACTGTTCCAACAAATTTGTCCATTTTGTTTCTCATTACATGGTTCACCAGGGTCAAAAGATATTTTTGAGACAAAAGTGGGGGAGTGACCTGGAAAACAACATATCAGACCCCTGTATCATATGCAATGCCCTTCTCTAGAGACAAACAGCAGTTTATCAAGTTAGTATCTGAATTAGAGACACTATATAGATCCTTGTTGAACTTTTATTGTGGGAAGTTGAAGCAATATTTTGACTAAGTCATAGGGGGAAAGAGATTAGAGTTTGAACTCCCATTTGTTAAACTATTAGATAATTGCTCATTATTACACAGAAATTATGAAGTTGAATTGCAGCCAATTAAAAATTAAATTTTGCCAAATACACTTCTAAAACACTATACACAGTGATCCAGGGCAAGTGACTATAAACTGGAAACACTTTAGTAACACTTAATGATAGAGAAGTCAAATTTATTAGGCCTCATCATAAGCACATTTTGCAATAATTTTTATAAAGAACCCACTACAGTTTAATGGGCACTTTAAGATGGAAATAATTATCTAACTTCAGGTATCTGTGACAAAGAAAATAGAAAGTTCTCCACAGCTAAAATTAGATTCAATTTCTAGATTTTATCTAATCACTAGGTGTGTGTGTGTGTGTGTGTGTGTGTGTGTGTGCATGTGTGTGCATGCACACATGCATATACACATGCATGTGAAGAGAAACACAGAATCAGTTCAGAAATATATTTAACAGACCACTCATTACTTCTAAATTTACTCCAACAATACTCGAAAATAATTCATTAAACCATAATATTGCTGTATTCATTTTTGTCTGAATTCATAGACTCTCATGAGGTTTTAAAAACTCATTAGCTTATAGAGTTGCACTAAATCAGGAGATTCACTAATAAACTAAAATTCTCTTGTGTTTAGGTAGCAAATTGTACTTGATAATTGGTTCTTTGTAAATTGCACTTTGATGGACTTTGTCCGCATTTTATTTGATGAAGAGGATATATATATACATATATATATATATATATATATATATATATATATATATATATCCTCATACATATATGAGGCCAGTGTCTATCTATTTATATTGGGAAGTAGCTAATTGTTTCCCAGCACAGTAACTTTTAAAATAAAACAGGACTATAGCGAACTCAAGTTTGCCTATATGAAAGCATATCTTTTAAATATTTGGATGTCAAGTATCTTCTCTCTTGCTTTATATTTTGGATAACAAACATCGTCGAGGCTTTGATAAAGAACAGAACCCACTGGACTGGGTCACGGTGAGTGAGGTAGAACTGACTAGATCCTCCCCAGGGTATATCTGATTTTCTCATGGAATCTAGAGACAATTTCTAGGGCATAACAAATTCCTTGCCTTGCAAAGAATAAAGCCACACTTTTGCTATTATAGAAAATTCAGCACTGAAGTCAAAACACAATCCTCGTCCACCTAGAAAAGTTTGTTGTTGTTGTTCAAATTAGCGCTCAAGGCCCTGAGTCCTGGCACTCCCTCACCCTTGGCATTTCTGGGAGTGTGGATGGTCACGTACACACCTCTGTCCTGGACAATTCCTCATCTTCACTGCTCACCACACAGCTGTCAGCAGTGTCCTGAGGCAGCCTCCTCACCTTCCTCCTTGGTCGCCTTCTTTTGTCAACAATCATGCATGAGTCATTGTAAGTTGGGTTGACCACTGCAGGCTCTAAAGATTCACAGGTGAGACCCACGATTTCATCTCTAGTTGTTTCCATGAGTTTGATGGGCTCTGCTTCCAAAGAAATTTCATGGGTGGAGGCTGCTTCCCAAGTTCACTTCTGGACTTATTGCAAACTTTCTGTCCTGCCAGAATGCTTTCTAGTGCCCATTGTGCTCCTCGGCCCCAGTGACAAGGAGAGGAAGTGATGTACCCCAAGGTTTTCAGGGAATTTAAATATTCGCAACCTCTCATGCCAACCGGGTACACATGCTGTGGCTTGCAAAGAATTTGGAGCCAGGTAGATTTCGGTCTCTTAGAATCTTGGAGTCGGTCAAGTCGGCAGGTCAAGCTGTGTCACAGCCAACACACTGGAGCAAAGAGTCTCTTTGGCAGATTGCTAAGGAGACTGGCACCTAGACAGTCCAACTGAGAGATTAACTCATTTCTTTATTGTACTTTCTTACCATGTATTTTGTTTTAACTTGACTGACTTATTAAAAATCACCACCAAATCTTCTTGCTAATCTGCTTATGAAGAGTAGCATCTTATTATGAAAGACAGAGTGTTTTCCTCCAGAACATGAACATATAACAAAATTCATTTTCCTAATTTCCAAATGATTCAAGGGAATTCATTTGGAGAGAATAATACTAATCATAAGAAAATCCTATATTTAGGAATATCTGACAGGATTGCCTGCTCTCAGATATTGATATGTGTACATATTTATATTTTAACTTTTACATATGCATTTATGCATGCATATGCATATGTGTGTATACATATAATAATCAAGTGTACATTTGCTGATGTATTAGCAATAAAGTATGTTTATTTTATAACATTGGCAATTGCAAAGCTTTGTTAGAGAAAATGACCATCGGACGGAGACATGTTTCATTTTGTTTTTTTTTAATTTCCTGTGTCCGGGTGAGAGTCAGAGGCATAGACTGGGAAAGGGAGACTACAGAGATGGAGACATTTAATATGTATATTGAATTCAATTCAACAAGTATTCATTGAAAGCCACCTATCACCAGTGTAGCAAAAGCTTCCCTGTTGTAGAATATATGAAGGAGATAAAGATTAGCTATGCAAGAGAATAAATCGTGTGTGTGTGTGTGTGTGTGTGTGTGTGTGTGTGTGTTACTGGGGATTGAACCCAGGGGAATTCTATCTCCAAGCTATACCCTCAGCCCCCCTTTTTTATTTTCTAAAACAGGGTCTTGCTAAGTTGCTGAGAGTCTCACTAAGTTCCTAAGGCTGGTCTTGAACCTGAGATCCTCCAGTCTCATCATCCCATATAGTGGGATTATAGGCATTCTCCACCATGCCCATTTTAAGAATAAATCATTCTCAACATTTCAGATGGCTATAGTTGTGCCTAGGTAAGCCCCCATATTCATATTGATCTTTTTTCTTTAAAAATACAAACAAAATTTAAGGTTTTGGTTAAATCATCATTATAAATATACTACCTTGCAATTAAAATGATGCATTTAGGACTTACTGATATATTCAGAACTATTTGGCTTTAAAGCCTGGGCTCAGATGTCAAAACCACAGTACTAGGTGCTATCAGTAAGATATGTATGGCCCCAAGGAGGAGATTAAACCAGGTTCGTGGCTATAAGAATCTCTAAGATCTCTAAAAGGTTTAATCAAGGTAATACTTAACAGATTGTTTAAGCTAGATAAAAGGGCTTTTAGGATTCTTAATTCCATAGTCCCAAAACAGCCAGACATACCCTAAGTCTAGACAGAGAATAAAAGAATTATAGGTGTGGTTTTGGCACATGGAGTGCAATAGATTCAAATATATTGAAAATCCAGTTTTTGAGGTATCTCTAGTCAAGACTTATGATATTTATAATGTAGAAATAGCCTTTGGGCTCCCAATTTTCAAGAGGTAGGAAAGTGGTTGGAAAAAATATTGCTCAAAGGGTATATTCTCCAGTGCCCTCTTGAGAAGTGGTAACAAAAAAGGAAGACATCCCAGAGGGCAGAGACAGGCACCGTGGAAAATAAGGGACTGAGAAGCTGTTCAATGTCAGGAAGGAGACCTGGGGCCTGATTAAGGAACATTCCTCACTCCAAAACCCGGCAATATTTGATCAACAGAATTTCAAAATTGCTAGGGACCACTGTCCATCTGATACCTCACAATCTTTGCTTTTCAAATGTGCGGGTTTAGATGGTTATCTTTTTTCTGTTTTGTAATTCTAGGTTGGGTGTGTGATTGTAGGTGTCTAAACTGAAGAAAAGATGGGGAAAATGGCAGAATAAAAGGATCAGTGCTTCGGGGACCATGGGATGCTGTCAGTGATCTAAATGATGTCTCATTGATGTTCCCATAGGAGAATAGAGTGAGAATAGGAGTGGAAACATATCACATTCTGGAGAAGTAATGGACTTAAAGATTTTAGATTTGATTAAAAACTTTGATTCAAAGATGCATGAAGCTCATATTCTGTGTGTGTGTGTGTGTGTGTGTGTGTTCTAGTGGGGATTGAACCCAGGGGCATTCTATTTCCAAGCTATATGCCCAGCCCTTTTTATTTTTTGCTTTAAACAGGGTAACAGGGTCTTGCTAGGTTGCCGAAAATCTCACTATATTGCTGAGGCTGTCCTCGAATCTGCAATCCTCCTGTCTCAGCCTCCCAAGTACTGGGATTACAGGCATGACCCACCATACCTGGCTGCTCATTTGTTTTTATGCAGAATAAATACAAAGAATGCTACTCCCAGCCCCATGAGAGTCAAATTACTAAAAGGCATTTTCTAAAAATAGAAAAGCCAATACTTAAAGGGAAAAATTATCAATGTTTGGCTTCCTATCAGAATATATAGGGGTCAGAGGACAATGAAGCAACTGTTCTAAAATTCCAAGAGAAAAAGTGTCAACCCAGAATGTTCTATAGAAATAAATGTCCTTCACTTGTTACCAGTACACAGTCAATACAAAAAATGCCAAAGGACATTCTCCCAGCTGAAGAATAAGTACCAGAAGAAAATTCAGACCTATGGGAAGTAGGGATGCTAAGTGAGCAGATAAAGATCCTTTTCTTTTTATTCTTAAAATTTCCTTAAAAGACCAAGGGCTATGTGTGGTGTTGCGTGCCTGTAACCCCAGCTCCTCCACAGGCCGAAGCAAGAGGATCCCAAGTTCTTGACCAATCTGGGCAACTTAATGAGACCCTATCAAAAATAAAATAAAAAGGGTGGGGATGTAGTTCAGTGGAAGAGCGTCTGCCTTATATGCATAGGCTCTGAGTTCAACTTCACTGTGGGGAAAAAATTATGTCTGTTTAAAGCAAGACTAATAATATTAAGTTCTAATCTATAATGCACATAGAAATAAAATATGTAACAAGAACATAAAGGAGGGGCAAAAATAGACAATTATACTATCATTAAGATATTATATTATGGACAGAAAAGTATGAATTTGGAAGAAATAGAAAGTGAGAGGTCTAAAATATAAAATGATACAATATTAACAATAAGCAGGCTTTGACAAGTTAAGAATGTGTATTGATAATAATAATACAACCAGGAAAGAAAAAAATCAAAATAGTTGCAACAGTAAAGCCAATAAAGAACATAAATTTGAATATAAAGAAATTGTGAACTCAAAAGATAGCAGGAAAGGACAACCACAGGAACCAAATCAGAAGAGATAACGGGAAACAAACAGTACGATGGTGCACTTGAATTCGATTATATAAACATTTGCATTGGATGTATATGTAATAAGCAGTCCCACTGAGATAGATCGTCAGATTGGATAACAACCCAAGACCCAACCATATGCTTCCAACAAAAAAACACATTTTAAACATAAAGACATGGATAGGATGAAAGTCAATTATGAGTAAAGACACAGCATGAAGCCAGTAGGCACAAGAAATCTAGTATGGCTCTTTTAATATAGGATGGAATACATGTCAAGATCAAGAATATTACTAGAGATAAGAAGAAATGTTTCACAATGATAAAGGGCAAATCATAAGTCAGAAATAACAGTCCTAAAAGCGTCTTCACCTAAATAATGAACTTCAAAATACACGAAACAAAAACTAACAGAACCAAAGGAAGAAATCAAAGCAACCAAAAATCATACTTGTAAATATTTAACACCCTTCTTTTAGTAATTGAGAGAACAAATGAACAGAAACTCAATAAGGACATAAACAATAGTATGAGCTAATTGGACCTAGCCGACATTTACAGAACACAGCACTCTCCTCCTACCACACATACACTTTTTAAAAGTACACATGGGATGTTCACCAAGAAAAACCACAGGCTAGCCCATAATATGTCAACAAATTCCAAGGATGGAAATTTCAGAACACACACCCTCTAACTACATGGAATTAAATTCAAAATCAACGCAAGAATATGTTGTACTTCTCAAAATATTGTGATGTTATATAACAGATTCCTAAATAAGCCAAAGATCAAAGAGGAAATATTACAAAAATTAGAAAATATTTTATACAAAAGAATAATAAAATATAGCATATCAATATCTGTGTGATACACGTAGATATTGTATATGGAGATATTAAAATCTTAAAAGACCATATTAAAATGAAAGGTTTAAAACAAATGGTATACATTTACATCTTAGGAAGTTAGGAAAAGGAAGTTCAAATAGGAACAAAAATGATTAGAAGGAAGAATATGATAAATGTTAGAATAAAAATCAATAATATCAAAAATTTACAAGCAATAGAAAAATAGCAATGGCAAAGTTGATTCTTTTAAAATATTAAAGAAATTGATAAACATTTATATTATTAATCAAGAAAAAAGAGCAGCCACAAGCTTTCAATATCAGTAATGAAAGATGGGCTATACAATCAAAGAGATGCAAATCAAAACTACCCTGAGATTTCACCTAACCCCAATTAGAATGGCAATCATTAAAAACACAAACAATAACAAATGCTGGTGAGGATGGTTGATTTTTGTTCTCCATTTCTTGTATATATCTATTTCTTCCTTTGACTTTTTTTACAAAATTTTATTAATTTGCAATCACTTTTTCGTTTTTTTTTTCAGCTTAAAATTGTATTTATTTATTTTTTAGTTCACAATATGACTATTCTTTCTTCCATCTATTTTTGAATCTTCATTTTCTCTCAATCTTTCAGTCAATCACTTAATTGACTGACAGTCTGGTTGATTTTTGTTCTTCATTTCTTGTATATACCTATTTAACTGGTAAATTTTATCAACATTTAAGGAAATAATTCTATTTGGGGGGGGGCGGTACCAGGGATTGAATCCAGGGGCATTCTACCTCCAAGCTACACCCCCAGCCCTATTTTTTCAGATAGTAGAAAAGGGAATGCTTTTCAATTCATTTATAAGGACCAGTATAACCCTGATAACAAACTAAAAACATTATAGAAAATATAATTACAGACCATTGTCCATCCTGAGCACATGTGCAAAAATTCTCATCAGATTTTCTCCTGTCCCTATCATCCCTTCTTCTGTGGGTAGTAACAATTTATAGGCACTATGATCCTTTCTTCCCAAATTCAGACCAAATAACCCAGATTTGTCTCCTGAATGGGGAAAAAGAATGTTTCCAAGTGTTTCATCTCTGTGAATTGGGCATGAGGACTCAATCTCAATCTCTCCAGGAAGGGAGATTAATATTTGTCAGTAGACGAGAAGAAAGCTCTTTAAAGAAAATGGCATGATCTCAGATTGAGTTAGTGAATGGCCCGACACTTCAGGCGTCTCCCTTTGGACTCCAGGGTAAGGCATATAGCACGAACTTGAAACTCCTCACCCTGCTCTGATTCCCATTGCAAACTGCTGCACACCTTTATAAATAAGGACATACATTCCCGCAAAGCCAGGTGAGGAGAGCCTGGGGAAACTGAAGGCACAGATTCACGAAGGAGAAGAGAAGTCTGCCCCTTCTGAACTTCATATGGTCTTTGATAGAGGATTAGCATAGATCTGATATGATGCATTAGAATACAGGAATATCATAGCTAGTGCTCAGTGAACCTGAAAGGGGAAAGGAATAAAGAGAAGCAGAAAGCATGGAAGCAAAGAGAAAGGATGTAAAGAAGAAAAAGAGGGAAGAAAGATGTTCTCAGCAGTAAAAAGCAAGGGTAATAAATATACACTGTGCATTACAATGCACCTGTATTGTTCCAAGGTTTTAGGGCATAAGGGCTCTTTTAATTTTAACAATCACATTAGAAATAAGCATTACTATTCTTCCAATAAGGAAACCGATACTCAGAGGGTTCTAATAAATTTCCAGAAGTTGTATCACTAGTAAATGATTACTTGGAGTCAGGATTAAAATTCAATTTTGTATGAATGTGAAATAACAATTAAAACAAGAGAGAAGTCAGGCATGGTGGTGCACACCTGTAATCTCCATACTTGAGAAGCTGAAATAGGAGGATTGCAGGTTTGAGGACAGCCTCAAGAACATAGACTCTCAGCAACCTATCAAGATCCTGTTTCAAAATAAAAAATAAAAAGGGCCAGGGGTGTAGCTCAGAGGTAGAATGGCCCTGGTTTCAAAGAGAGAGAGAGAGAGAGAGAGAGAGAGAGAGAGAGAGAGAGAGAGAAAATGAATGAATATGATTATGGGAAGGAGAAATGACCCAAAACTCAAAAGGCAGAAAGAGTACAGCAGAAAGAAGGCGTAATTTCTGTGATATTAGCTCACAGTATGCTAAGGGGCCTCAGGGAGTGGTCCCTGTTTGTTCTTCTTTGACATTGTAATTAATTGATCTGCAACTATGCTCAGCTTTTCAAATATCCTTCACTCTTACATATTCAGATGGGCTGATGTTATTTTTTTAAATCTAGGTTCTTAAAGTGTGGTTCCAGATTGACAGCACAGGCATCATCTTTACCTAGGAATGTTAGAGATGCACATTCTCAGGCTCAACCCCAACCAACTAAATAAGAAACTCTGGGGGTAGGGTTCAGCAAAAGTGTTTTTGTTTAATTTTGTTTCAGCATAAAACAACACAGATGTATTACTCTATAGTTCTGTAGCTTAGAAGCCTGACACAGGTCTCACTCAGCTAGCATCCAGGTGTCCCCAGGGCTGCAATCTTTTATGGAGGCTCGAGGAGAGGGTCCTTTCTAGCTTTGAGAGGCTACCTGCATTCCTGGGCTCAGGACTCCTTTGTCCACCTTCAGAATCGAGAGTCAGGGTCAAGTTCTTCCTGTAACTCATCACTTTGACCAATTCTTCCTCCCTCTTCTACTTTTAAGGACCTTGCAGTTACATTGTGCCCACTGTGGGGATAATCTTCCTATTTTTAAGGTCAGCTGATTAGCAACCTTCATTCCATCTGCAATCTTAATCCCCCTTCATCAGAAAAGATGACCTATTCGCAAGTTCTAGCCTTAGGATGTGGGCCGCCTCAGCAACCATTTCTAACAAGCGCTGCCCATGTTGCTAACCCCTCTTTATGAAGTTTGAGAGTCACCACTGTAGTTCCCAGCGCTGGCTAAGGATTGGATCCCCAGGGTTACCCAAATCATATTATCATAACACCAAGTCCCAGCATCTAAAAGAAATTAGACCACCACGAAAAGGCCTGTGTACACATGATCATTGGATTAGGGTAAAATCACAAGCACCAGGGACTGCAATGAAGTTTTCCAAGCGATCCAAGCTTTGTCACCTTCAGAAATATCATCATTAAGAACCTGGATGGTATTCAAGAACTGATATAATTTGCTAAGAACCTATTAAACAAGGCAAGCCTATGGAGCTGTTCTGCCACAAGGGCATTTTTCACTTTAATGTTTAGGCTGAAAAGCAAAGGAACCAGCTCTCTCGTCCAAATAGTCCAGCTGGGAGTCTTGTCTCAGATCTGTCTCCTACATCTCTGACAAAAGCCTCAGGCCTACAATAACAGGCCCTGGTATCGGATCCTCGCATGTTCCTTTATTCTCCTAATCTTAGCAGTAACAATTTAGATCTAATTGAGATCACTGATAACACTCTGTCTTGGTGAGCACATTTTGCCAAAAATGCTACGCACGTTTCTTCAATGTGAGGATTTTTTCCTCACATTCTTTTGTACTTCTTGGTTTTTCTTCCCCCAAACTTGAACCTGACCTTATGTTCACCTTGATGTTTAGTTGATGCTGACTGGCTTTTTTTCCTCTCTTCCTCTCTTTCTTTTTAATATGCAATACGCATAAGAACATATTTTAAGAGTTATATGTGGGCAAAAAGGTTAGTGGAGCCAAATTAAACCAAATTACACCAAGTAACAAAAGAGGGAATAAAATATTTCATTAAAACGATCCATTCTTATTATGTATTATCATGTATTTAACACAGGACCCACTATACATCGCAAGTGTATTATTGCTATTCGCATTCGGGGTAGGAGAATAATGAAAATAATATTTCATTCTGCAAAAGTAAAGTGGTTTTGTGGGCAAAATTTGAATGAATAACAGTAAAATCAAAAAGTAAACCTGGTAATCTCTGAAATAAGGTTAGGCTGCGAGGGTTGGGGACGGTGCATGAAAGAGATGAGGAAAAGGAATAGATAAGAGGGAAGAAAAGAAATTCCACTTCCTGAGTCGTGAGGGCTGAAGTCAGCCAGGACTCCTAGTGAACCGGGGCTCACTTTAATGGTGAAGAAGCAATGGAAGACGCATGGTTTGCTCAATCAGCGCTGCTTGCTGCTTCGTAGGTGGAGGAGGAAAAATGTGCTAAGATAAAGCAGGAAAAGAGAGATGGCAGACTTAGGGAATGAAGATGTATGGAAGTTAGGAGGTCTGAGTCTAGACAAAATGAATGCGCTGAAATAAATCCAACCAAAGAAAGGCCCCCATTCCTTCTCAATTGCTGAAAGTTGTTTTTGTTTTGTTTTGTTTTGTTTTGTTTTGTTTTGTTTGTTTTGTTTTTTTCCCTGTGCATACTGGGATGGCCCAGAAGTCTGTATCTATGGAGTGGTGCCTTCAGACTTCCTTTCACTCATGAATTGTTTTAGACTACTTTTCTGTTGCTCTGACCAAAATACCTGACATGAACAACAAGGAGGAGGGAAGGTTTATTTGGGCTCATGGTTTCACAGGTACAGTCCATAGCTGGTAGACTCTAAGGCCAACATCGTGGCACCGTAGCATGTGGCAAAGGACAGCTGCTCATCTTGTGGCAGCCAGAAAGCAGAGAGAGAGAACAGAAGTGACCAGGGACAGACACAGTCCCAAGGCCGCACCCCTGGTGACCTACCTTCTCCAACCACACCCTACCTGCCTAAACTGCCACCTAGAAAATCCATTCAAATCACTAATCCTTATGTGAATTTATCCACCGATGAGAAGAGCTCAATTATTTCACCTCTGAGTATGCTTGCACTGGGGACATGCTGTCCATGCATCATCGGTCTTTGAGGGGACATTCGAAACCCAAACCACAGAGTGAATGGAAGCAAAAAGAGTAGACGCTTGAAATAGCTAAAGAAACCATAACACAACCATATGAGAGGTGTTAAGGAATTCCGGGAGGTGTCTGAGCCACATAAACACACAGTGTCCATGCATCCTGACTAAAATCAAGCAGTGCATGAATCACACATTAAGCACGGGCAAGGCATATTGTCTTCATTTGTTCACTTTAACAACCAGAGTATAATTCACTCCCAACTTGCTATGAAGAAGGAATGAGGATAGATTAACCTTTCGGTGCCACACCTGGTCTCCGGATTTCCCAACGTGTTAATGAATTTCCTGAGATGGGAGCTTCCGAGCTGCTGGCAGCACATTAATCTGAGGGAGCACGAACCAATACATCTCCAAACTCAGGGGTGGGTGAACCAATTTAGAAAATGTTAAATCAAACCCAAGCAATTCCCTGAAGACAGTACCAACCTGCAAAGCCCAAAGACATCTGGAAAAGTCACCCTCGCCAGCTCACTCTAAGTTTGCTGCTAAGTTTCTAACTTGGTTTCTTTCTCAGGATTCAGACAATACAGTATGTGACCCTGTGCCTCTCTCAAATTCCTCCAAGAATAAAGACACCTGTAATGAGACCTATAAAAATAACAACAAGCAATCTCTCAAAGGGACCCAGCCATACATCAGTACTATTCTGTTCAATATTTCTGTATAGATATATACTTTTGAAAGAACTGGCAATAGAGAGAACTATCTTTTCAAAGATATTTGTTATTGTAGGAATAACATACTGAGAGTGAGAAGCCCGTGGTAAGCATTTATTTATTTACCTATGTACTTATTTTATTTATTTGATACTGGTGATTGAACCCAGGCACATTCTACCTCTGCACTATACCCCCACCTCTTTTTATTTTTTTTTTATTTTTAAACAGGGTTTTGCTAAGTTGTCCAAGCTGGCCTCAAACCTGTGATCCGCCTGTCTCAGCCTCCCAAATACTGGGATTACAGGAGTGGGCCACCATGCCCAGTTCCCTAGTATCTTCAATAACTAATTTTATTAAGAGATTTTTCTTACCTGTGGAGTTAAAAAAATGCTTTAAAACAATGTTGGTGAAAATGATAATCAGATGAGGAAGGAGAGTAGAGACACACAGAGGAATCTCATTCTATAAATGTCCCACTGAATTTAAGTATCAGAGGCAAACTTGTTCAAGACCAGGCAACGGTCAGGCTGGGGAACCTGCCACAGAAACCCAGTTGCTTCTGATGCAGATGCCTGACAGGCCAGGAATGGGAAGGATGACAGGATTCTCGGAATTTAGGATTCATACCTAAGCATGTACACTCAGGGAAAGGAAAGAATAGGAAAGAAATGCAGATGATCCAGAGAGAAGAACAAACAGAAATTTAGCTCTCACAGGTGTCAATGCAGAACCTGAACAACAAGCCAGGCAGCAACAGTCCCAAGAGCCCACCGGGACATCTCCTGGTCCAATGATGTCACTGCTCTGAGCGCGCATTGCCTGGGGCAGGGAGGGAAGGGGACGATGGGGAGGAGGTGGTTGCTTTGGGTTATTCTATTCCTGAAGCAGAGCAGGATACCTGGCACAGAACAGGAGCTGGATAAATGTGCAGAGCGAATCAACATGACAGCCATTCAACATACTGCAAAACGGCATGTGGTGGGATCGATCATATCCTCAGCTTTCATCTCCTGTTTCCTTGAGGTTCCTGCCCCATGTCGTTCTACCATTTGTACCCTTAGGGCTTGGCTTTCTTCAGGATCCCACGTGGACTGGCAAAAGTCACCCATTACGTGAGCAGCAATAGATGGTAAGACTGTAGATGCTATTTTAGGAAGTGCTGTCAAAATCCTTTCCAAAAAGTCTAGAGCAATTCACATGTTACCAGAAGTTTGTGAAATTCACTTTTCTCCGTTTCCCTCCCTAAAATGATTCTTCTCAAACATTTTAATTTTTGACAATGCAATTGAGTAAAAAAATGAAAGTGAATGGCTCCTTTAACTTATATTTGACTCACTACTAGCAAACACAAACACATCTTCATATATTTATCATCCATTTGCATCTGTTCTTCTGTAAAGTACTTGTTCATTTTAAACCATTTTTTGATGACATTGTCTCTTTTGTTTATTTGTTTTTATCAATTTGTGAAAGCCCATTACACACAACAGCTATTAACTCTGTTACATATGTTCCAAATGGGTTCCCAACTATCATTTCTCTGTTAATTGTGCTTATATTATCTTTTGTGTGTCCACTGTGGCTAATTTAAGCAGAAGAGATGTTAATAAAGAATGTTTACAATTTCATGCATTTCCGAGGAGGCATGGAGAAACAGACTGTCAAGGCTCAATTTGGAGGATTGATGTCCAAACTCGTGCCTCAGGATTGACCCAATGAGCACTAGCCACCACTGCCGCCTGCCACCAGCACATAGGCAGAGCCTGGCTCAGCTGGACCCACCGCTGTGGTCCTGACCATGGTCAGGGCCTGGGGCTCTCTTTTCTGCTAGATATAATGAGAAAGTATGTCATCCTGCCCACAGTTGGCAGCTCTACAAGATCAGAGGGTCCCCACCTTGCATGAAGCTGGCCATGAGAATGGGCAGAACAGGAAGACAGAAGGAAGCATGGCACCATTAAACCACTACTGCAAACAATCTGGAAGCCCATCCTACCTCCAAGTTTCCTATTACATGAAATACCAAATTTCCTTATCATTTAAGCTTGTTCGAGTGAGGGTTTCTGTCACTTGAGCTGAAAGTATCCTGAAAAGTGGAAGTCAGCAAGGTCTGATACCTGTGATTATGGTAGATCTTTAAAAATATTTTCTGTGTTTCTAGGGCAACAGATGTGTTGCTCTATTCATCTAGGAAATCGTCCATTCTTTTTCATTTTCTCACTTATGCCAGAGGCAGCACATAGACGTCTCTTATGATGTGTTCTATATTGTCTGATATTTTCAAATATTTAAGTGAGTGTCACCATTCTGTCAGACAGAAGCATACACAGTGCTGTTTCTATTGAAAATGATGGAGATAAGTCTGAATTTCTACGTTGCTCAGATTTCTTCATGGACCCCAAACACTAAGGTTTTGCAGAGCAGCATGTGCAAAACAGTGTTCTTAGAACAACTTGGTCTAAGTAAACTGAAGCATGGGACGTTTATGCTATAACTTATCTTAATTCTATTTTGCAGACTTTTTAAAATTTATTTTTGCACATGTAATATAGTCACATAACTCAAACACCAAAAATATAAAATATTATTCAGTAAAAGCCTATTCCTCCCTCCCCATAATTCATACTCAATTCTTTCCCTCACTAAACTATTATTAGTTTAATATTTATTTAAATTTTCAGGTAACTTTTAAATAAATGTACTAATATAAGAGATTACAACATTACACAGACACACATACTCACATATATCTATATATTTATAATGTTGCCCTTTTGTAAGCAAACAGCTGCATACTAAATACAGATATGTGTGTGTATGTGTATATATATGCATGCATATGTAGGCATATGTGTGTATCTATATATTTTATGCTATGCTTTTTCATAATATACTAGTGATCTTTATATGTCATATTATAGTTTCTTCACATAGTTATAGCAGGATAATGTTTCATCATAAATATGCAGCATGACTAATTCAATTACTCCTTTATTGACAGACTTGAAATGGTTCTATATTTCTGCTATTACAAATAATGCTGTTGTAAACAATCTTATTTATACAGCACTTCAAACATATATGAGTAAATCTTCAGGGTGCATGCTGGGAAGTGGAATTTCTGGGTGACAGAGTAAATACATTTGTAATTTTGATACTACTGCCAAATTGGCCTCCACAGTAGTTGCACTAATTTATAATCCCACCAGTAATGAATGTGTATTTCTCCCACGGCTTCACCGACATCTTGTGTTATCAAATTTTTAGACTTTTGCCAATACTATATGGAAATATGGCATCTCTATCTATTTTTATTTCTATTTTTCTTTTTATAAATCAAATTGAGCATCACTGTATATGTGTGAACCATTTCAGTGTTCTGTACTGTGAACTTTCTGTTCTGTGGTTTTTTTTCTTACCAATTTCTACAAACTATATTTGGGAGATTAGAATATTTCTTGGTGACATGATTTGCAAATATTCTTGGTTTGCCATTTGTGTTTTGACATACAAGTTTTGCCATGCATAAGATTATTTTAAAATTTTATTCATTCATATTTATAAATCTTTTATAGTTTTGTAATTTTGTTTCATTTAAAAGGGAGTTACTTCAAGTTTAAATAAAATTTCCCATTGCTTTTTTTTCTAATATTTTATGAGTTTCACTTTTGATACTTACTTTTTAATATATTTTTATTGGTGCATTGTAATTATACATCATTGTGAGAGTCAAAGTGATACATAAATATATGCACATATCACTTGATGTATTTCTCTGAAACCCCACCCTGCTCCCCTTCTTCCTCCCTATACATGTTAATGAGATTGGTAGTGATACCTCCACGTATGGACACAACCTTATTTGAAATATTCCCTTCCTCAAGCCTTGTTTTACTTCTCCCCACCTCCCTTCCCATCCCCCAAATACTACTGGTCTCTCTCCTCACTTGACTGAAGTTCCTTTTGTTTTCTATTTTTGTTCTAGCTTCCACATATGAGAGAAAATATATGACCCTTGACAATCAAGGGAAGAGAGTGCCTACAGAATGGGAGAAAATCTTTGCCAGCTACTCCACTGATAGAGGGCGCATTCATATCTAGAATAGATAAAGAACTAAAAAAGACAATGCAAGACAAAAAACAATAACCCAATTAAAAATGGACTATTGAACTGAATCAAAACTTCTCAAAAGAAGAAATACAAATGGCCAACAAAGATACAAAAAAAAAGTTTGACATTAGCAATCAGGGAAATGCAAATCAAAACTGCCCTGAAATGAGATTCCATCTAACTCCAATTAGAATAACAATCATGAAGAACAAAAACAATAACAAATGCTAGTAAGGATATGGGGAAATAGGAACTCTTATACACTGTTGGTGAGATTGTAAATTAGTGCAACCACTATGGAGATGGAACCTCCATATGACCCAGTTATACTACTCCTTGATATCTTTCCAAAATAATTAGAATATTACAGTGATAATACATACCCATGTTTATAGCAGCACAATTCACAAAAACCAAATTATGGAACCAAACTAGGTGTCTGTCAACAGATGAATGGATAAAGAAAATGTGGTATATCCACACAATGGAATTTTACTCAGCCATAAAGAAGAACAAAAGTATGTCAGTTGCAAGAAAATGGAAGGAACTAGAGAATATTATACCAAGTGAGATGCTTATTTTTTTTATAAATTCTGTATATTTTATGCTGAACACTGTGAAGTGTACTAGTATACTCACCTATTCCAGTATTACTTACTGAATACTTTATATTTTCCTCAAATGATTAACCTTTTTATCGTACGTAAATATTTTATTTTTCACCATGCACAGTGGCAAACACCTATAATTCCAGTATTTAGGAGGTTGAAACAGGAGGATCGCATGTTTGTGGTGAACTTTAGCAACTTAGTGAGGCCCTCTGCAACTTAGTGAGACCCTGTTTCAAAATAAAAAATAAAATAGGGCTGGGGGTGTAGCTTTGAGGTAGAATGCCCTTGGGTTCAATTCCCAGTACCACACACACACACACACACACACACACACACAAGATTTTATTTCCATTTTATTCTGTGTATTATTTTTCCAGTATCAGAATATTTAATACATGGGCAAAATGATCTATTTTGTATGTAATAATGCAGGATCTCATTCTTGCTTCTCTTT
Organism: Glis glis; assembly: GCA_004027185.1. Taxonomy (NCBI): domain Eukaryota; kingdom Metazoa; phylum Chordata; class Mammalia; order Rodentia; family Gliridae; genus Glis; species Glis glis. Next base: position 17,989 of record PVJS01029487.1, read on the forward strand.
TAGAGATTTTATGGTTATTCTTGTTTTTCTTTCCATATGAGATTTTAAAAATCAGGTCATCTACTTCTTGTGTGTGACAAAGGGAAATATTGGTATTTCCATTTGTATTACATTGACATTAAATTAACTTCAGAGAAAGTAACATTTTTGTAGTTGGGTTTTTATGGTCCATCAGGAGTTATTTAAGTTTTCCTCACATAGATGTTGCATATTTTTTGTGGAGTTTATTCCTTGATGTTTAACCTTTTCACTTTGAGAAAACTATCATTTCATGTGTAATTGTATTAAGTAATATGGAGGGATCTCATAACTCTAACTGGTTATCCTCAATGGTAACATCTTATAAAACTATAGCACAATAGCACAAACAGAATTGATACTGTAAGATTCACTACATTTCTATCACCACAGGATCACTCATGGTGCCTCTTTATGGCCATGTCCACTTCCTTCCCAACCCATCCTCTTCAGAACTCCCTGACAACCACTAATCAATTCCCTATTACTATAATTTGATCATATTAAAAATGTTTTGTGAAGAATATATAGTATTACGCTTTTGTTCTTTGATGAAGATTTTGAAAAAAAAATTCTCCTCATACTTCCACAGGGGAATAGGTAAATAACCATCTTGAAATACCTGCACCATTCTGTTTTTTCTCTTTTTTCTTCAATTCAGGTCATACCTCAGGAAAAACTAGCTTGTCAAAGCTTTATGCGACCTGGAGAAAGGGCAATTAACCAGCTTCCATTCTCTCTAGCTTTCCTGTCCCACATGAGGGAGAGAAAAAAGGGGGGCAAAGAAATTCATCTGATGGTCACAATGCAGGGACTCTGGCCCACCAAGAACAGATATTTAGACTTAAGATGGTAGACTGCTTCCCCTCCCCAGTGTACTGTCACCACATCAGTAGAGTTCCAGGATAACAACAGCGAATTGCAACAGAGATGACTGTAAGACAAGCTGTATTAAAGAGGGTATTTCCAGGGTAACCCAAAGACATCAAGGGAGATGAAAACAAGGACAAGAAGTGGAATTGAAGACTCTAGCCTCTAAAAACACATCAAGAATTAAACACAGCCTATCTTCTAGACAGATACACATAAAACCTCATTTAACACCTATTTACCACGGTTCCAATTACCTGATGCATCATGTCCAACCTTCAATAAAAATTATACAGCATGCTAAAAGGCAGCCTAAAGAAACAAAACCAGTATCAGAACCAGGCTCATAAATGACAGAAAATTTGAAATAATAAGAATGTGAATTTAAAAATCACTGTGTTTAATATGTTTGGAACTCCAATAGAAAAAGTGAACAACATTCAAGAACAGCTAAGAAATGTAAGTGGAAAGATGGAAACTCTAGAAAAAAATCAAAATGAAATGGTAGAAATAGAAAGCATGGTAACAAAAATAATAAAGAATGCCTTTGACAGGCTCATCAGTATACACTCAAGGAAAATATCAGTGAGGTTGAAGTTACGCCAATAGAGGCTTTCCAAATTTCAATGCCAAGAGAAGAAAGAATGGGGAGAAAATAGGACAGAATATCCAAAAACCATGGTATAATTATAAAAAGTATAATGTGTATAAAATAGTAATATCAGAAGGAAAAGAAAAAGGGAAAGAAGTTGAATATTTGAAGTAATAGTGGCTTAGAATTTTCCATAATTAATGGCAGACACTCAACCAGTAGGAAGTTCAGAATAATATCAAGCAGGATGAATACCAAAAAACATATACCCAGGCACATCATATTCAAACTGCAGAAAACAAAAGACAAAGAAGTATAGTTAAGAAAACAGGAAAAGGAAAATTAAAAATAAAATACTCATTTAAATCCAGAACAGGCATGGGGGGGATAAAAAGAAACAAAGGGAAAATGTAACAAATAGAAAAGTTATAAATATGGTAGGTATTAATCCAATTATATCAATAATCACTATAAATTTTAGTGATCAACTTATACCAACTAAAATACAAAGATTGGAATAATGGATTAAAACACAAGACCTACTATATGTTATCTACAGTAAATACATTAACACATACAAATTAAAAGAAATTGTATGGGGAATATATAATACCATACTAACATTAATCTAAAGGAAGTTGGAATAGCTACATTACTTTCAGGCAAAGCAGACCTCGGAACAAAGAAATCTATCAGAGACAAAGAGATGCATTACATAATGATAAAGGCATCAATTTTCTAAGAAGATACAACAATCCTTAGTGTGTATACATCTAATAATAGCATCAAAATACATGAGTAATAGAATCACAAGGGGAAATATATAGCATTGAATGCACATTATATAAAAACAGAGACATCTAAAATCAATAATCTAAACTTTTACTTCAGGAAACTATAGAAAGAAAAACAATATAAACATAAGCAAACAGAAGAAAAGAAGTAACAAAAAGGAGAACAGAAATAAACAGAAAATAGGAAAACAATAGAGAAAAATAACAAAACCAAAAGTTTAATCTTTAAAAGCCAAATAAAATAAATTTATAGCAAAAGTAACCAAATAAAGAAGAGAAACAACATAATTTGATAACAGAAATGAAAGGGAGATACCATGTTACAATCTCTCTGAAACTTGGATCTCAATCACCGTGAAAGCAACTTGTCGACAAGAGAAGAAAAGCAACAAAAACTTGAACTAAACAATGAAAAATTTGAAACACGATGGAATCAAAGCCAGAAGACAAAACAGAGGAAGTAAAAAGCTCCAAGCGCCTTACCTGAGGAACAGCGGTGGTGCCATCTTGGCCGGACCGCGCCGGCCGCTCCCAGCATCGCGGCTTGCACACGCCGCCGGCAGAGAAGCCAGAGACCTGATGTGAGTCCAACTCAGATCAGCAGAGATGAAAGCGAGCAGTGGCTCCTCCACACTCGAGACGCCAAACGGCGGCAGCCACAGCGACTGCGGCGGCGCCATCTTGGCAGGACCTTACTGGCGGCTACCAGCATTGTGGCTTCCACACAAGATCCACGGAGACGCCAGCGACCTGCTGTGAACCCAGCAGCTGCAGAATAGCAGCAGTGACGGCGACTCACTCCACGCGCAACACATACCCAAACTGCTGCATCGGCAGAAGCATCAGCGGTGCCATCTTGATCAGACCACGCTGGTGGCTACCAGAATTGCGGCTTCTGCAGGCCTCCAACAAAGAAACCAGGGAACCTTTCTAGAACCAGTACCACAAAGCATCAACAACAAAAGCAAGCAGCAGTTCGATCCACACTGGGCAGAGTCCCCAGTACCCGGAGGCCTGACCAGAACCTGCAGCACCGGCTGAGCCCACCCCCTCCCCTAGAGTAAGAGCAGCGCTCAACAAGACCGTAAGTCAACGAGCCGCCCCAGGGGGAGACCACCGAGCGCGGCCACAGGGACTCTCAGGGTCTGAGACTGTGCGGATTACACAACAGAAACTGGGGGAGGTGTGAGTGGGGTCTGCTGTGGGACGTGGTAGATGTGTGAATGAGCACACAGTCCCTGGCTACATTTGGTGGGACAGACGTGCAGCCCGCGGGTCGCAGTGCCCTTAGAAAGTCCCCGGGGATCACCACAGGACAAACAGCTGTGGTACCTGGGAAAAATTGGACCAAACCAGCCCTCTCTGTGGAAAACATGGAGTTCCGTGTTTGCACAGAATCAGGTCAAAGAGACATCTGCCACTTCTGTAGGCAAAGAGAGACACAAGCCCAGGGCCTCCTGCTGGTGACACCTGCCATAGTTGTAGACAGAGAGACACATATGGACAGCCCAAGTGGAGAACACAGAGACCCCATGCTTGCAGTGAGAGGAGCAATAGCAGCACTGGTTGCCTGCACAGGTAGTGAGAAGCACCAGGCAAGGGTCCCAATCACTGAAGGAGACCAAGAATTGGGCCTGCAAATGGACATTATACCGAGCAAGTAATAATAACCATTCAGTAAAGGTTATTCACCTTTAAGGCTCACCAGGTAGCACCTATCTACCTCCAGAATAAGAAACTATAAAGGCAGAGAGATTAGACATAGGAAACCTAGACTGAGAGAGAGCTACCAAAAGCAACAAAGGTATAAACATAAAAAACCTGAAATCATGAAAAGAAAGAATAGCAAAGAAACAATGGGCTCTGACAACCCCACAACAACAGAACCCGCCAACAAAGAAGTACAAAGATTGCCAGAAGGACAATTCAGAACTTTAATAGTAGAAATGATACAGGATTTCCAAAAAGAATTCAGAGAGAGCCTGAAAGCAATGAAGGATCAAATAAACAAAGACTCTGACACCCTGAACAGGAATCAAAAAGAAGCTCTGAAGGAAGTGAAGGATGCAATAATTGAAATGAAGGCATCAATACAGACCATCAACAATATACTAGACCACATACATGGAAAACAGAATCTCACTCTTAGAAGATGACCTCTCCAAAATGAACGCATAGAATATAAATTGGAAAAAACAATTCGACAGCATGAATTGAAGAGATCTAAGAATTAAACCTTACTAAACCTAAGAATAATAGGCATAGAAGAGGGACTAGAAACTGAAACCAAAAGAATCAATAATCTATTCAGAGAAGTAATATTAGAAAAATTTCCAAACATAGAAAAAGAGGTCGACACACAGGTACAGGAAACATATAGGACCCCTAATAGACAAGATCAGAGAAGAGGTTCACCACACCATATAATAATCAAATTGACTAATGTAGAGGCCAAGGAAAGAATCTTAAAGGCAGTGAGAGTAAAAGACCAAGTAACATTCAGAGGCAAACCAATAAGAATCACTCCCGACCTTCCAAACCAAGTCATGAAAGCCAAGAGGGCCTGGAGCAATATATTCCGAATTCTGGAAGAAAACAACTTCCAGCCAAAATTTATCTACCCAGCAAAGATATCTATCAAATTGGACAGGGAAAAAAAACTTTCCATGACAAACAGAAGCTGAAAGACTTTATGTCTTCCAAACCAGCACTAGAGAAAATACTCAGAGATTAATTGCAAAGAAGAAATAATAAGGAAACACTAGAACCAGAGAAACAGTGATTTCCATCAAACAAACAACTAGGCAAAGAACCAACACTACCTCAAACAGAAATTAAAATTCAAAATGTTAGGAATTAAAACCCATCTTTCCATAATCATGCTGAAGATAAATGGCCTCAACTCCCTAATCAAAAGACATAAGGTGGCAAAATGGATTAAAAATCACAATCCATCTATATGCTGCTGCAAGAAACATACCTTACGAGTAAAGATACGCAAAAACTAAAGGTGACAGGGTAGAGCAAGGTAATCCATGCTAACGGAACTCAAAAACAAGCAGGAGTAGCAACTATGATATCAGACAAATTAGGCTTCAAACCTAAACTTATCAGAAGAGACAAAGAAGGTCATTTCTTATTGGTAAAAGGAACAATCCAGCAAGAGGATATAACAATAGTCAACATTTATGCCCCAAACATAGGTGCAACCATTTTCATAAAAGAAACTCTTTGTGACATTAAATCACACAAAGATCCCAATACAATAATATTGGGAGACTTCAACCCCCCTCACACCACTAGATCGATCTTCAAGACAAAAGGTCAGTAAAGATGCCTCAGACCTAAGGAACACCATAAACCCAATGGACCTAGTAGACACATACAGAATATTCTACCCAACTACAGCTGAATTCACATTTTTTTCAACTGCTCATAAAACCTTCTCTAAAACAGACCATATCCTAGGCCACAAAGTGAGTACTAGCAAGTTCAAAAAATGTGACATAATCCCCTGCATCTTACTGTGTTTTCTATAATGCATGCCAAATTACACTTCTTGCAATTTTATCATCTTCTATGATTGCTTATTTTTTTCTTCTACTTACATCCTGAGTTCCACCATCTCATACTTTATTTCTTCTTAATGGCTTATCGTCTCATCCTAGAATTTTTGTCCCGATTCTTTGTGGTTTTGTTTCAAAGAAGCAACTGATTCATAAGGTTTTTGTTTCATGTAGAAATATTTATACACAGTTTTAATCTGTCCCGGGGAACATTTTTTTTCTGGTGAATATTCCTTGTCAATAAATGTTACTGCCAGTTTTTTCTTATAATATTTTTATAGATGCTGTGCAAATTCCTTTTCTATTGTTCATTATTAAATAAGCTGGGATTTTATGGGCTATTTGCAAGAGATTTCCGTAAGTGTATATAGCAGTCTGTTCTACTTCTCTGAACCTTATTGCTTCTTCAGGCTGATGTTCTCTCTCTTTCTTTCTCTCTCTCCCCTTCTATTTTTTATCTATCTCCATTTCTATCTCTGTCTCTCATCCTGATTCTCCTGCCTTGCTCCTGACACCTCCTGCATACAATAAAACTGATTTGGGCACCCCTTACAAATTATATTACATTCTCTTTTCTAGTTTCTCAGAAAATGGAAAATGGAATTTATGGTGTGTGTGTGTGTGTGTGTGTGTGGGGGTGTGTGTGTGTGCACGCGCACGCACACGCGCACGCACACGCGCACGCATGTGTATAGGAGGGTTCCCCACATGTTTATGTTTCTTGCTTTGGGCTCATTTTCTGGAGATGATGGGGACTAATAAGTTTATGTAATTATCTTCATCCTGTAAATCTTCCACTAGAAATTATGCATCTTACACTAGTACAAAGAAGTCAGCTATCTTGTATAAAGCACTTGCTCAATTGATGTGTAAATCCAACCAGGTTTTATTCTTGTGCAGTGTG
>PVJS01029488.1:0-24733 GCA_004027185.1 Glis glis
GCGCTACACCCCCGGCCCTATTTTTTTATACTTTATTTTGAAACCTGGTCTCACGAAGTTGCGGAGGGCCTCACTAGGGAGAGAGAGAGAGAGAGAGAGAGAGAGAGAGAGAGCGCTGAGGCTGGCCGCGAACCCGGATCCTCCGGTCTCCACCTCCCAAAGTACTGGGATTACAAGTGTGCGCCACCACGCCCAGCATGATTGCTGATCTTGAGAATGAAATCACAGATTCTAATACCTCTACCAAATAGTCAATCGAAATCAAATAGTACCTCAATATGGTTCAGCATAGGTTTGTCAATTAAAACAAATGTAACACTCTGGTGGGGAATGTCCATGATGGGAAGTCTGTACATGTGTGGGGGCAGGGGGTGTGTGGGAAAGCTCTGTGCTTTCCTCTAGATTTTGTGATGAATTAAAAATTCTCTAAAATTTATTATTGTGATAATAATCATTTTAGCTAATGATAAATTTAGTTCCCTGACATGCAGGGAACTAAATTCAAGTACAACTTGAAATGTAGGCTAGATGAATTAGTTTTTAAATTACGTATATATTACATATATTATATATGTTACATATTACCTATATGCTATATATATATGTATATAGAGAGAGACAGGGTATTGGGGTATGTCTCTTTCTTACAGGTATACTGACACACTCTTATTTTACACATTTCTGCTGTTGAATATAATGCTTCAAAGCCATACTCAAACAACTTTGGGGAGACTTGGAGGTTTTACACGACAGAGGGATAAATTGAATGACTTAGGCTGAGATATTATGGGTTTTATTTTATTCTCCTGTCTTCCATTTTCCCAAGAAATATGCTCAAGGAGATAAAGACTGTTCCATTAGGGACACTGAAAAAGAATTCTTTAAGGTGAAAAACAGGAAAACAACCTATTTGGGGAGTTCCTTTCAGCCCAAACATTTTGAGCTATCTTTCTCAAATTTGCCTGTGAATGGAGTCAATAGGAAATATTTTAAAAAAATACTTATATACCTGGGTCCCATCACAGAAAAATATTATTATCTTGCTGAGATATCCAGGTATTAGTATAGATATTTCTGGGTGAAAAAGTTATTCAAATGAGAGCACTGAGGTGTATTATTAACTTGGATAGAATGGTCATATGAGATCTCTATGAGATGTAAATCACACCAGCTCTACAGTTTGCAGGTAAACTTTGACAACTAATAAAAATCATCAGTTCAATTGTGGACTGTGATCAGTAAGATGATCTACACAGGCAGGATGCCTTTCATTCTGTGCATCATCAGAAATTAGGGAATTTGTGGTCATTTTAATGATCTAAAGGTCAGAATGAGGGAAGCTATTATTTCAAGTCATATTCCAAAGCAGAGTTATTCTATTTGTTCAGATAAAAAGAAATGAACTGAAATGATGCACATGTCAGACTCTCCAAAAGTGAAATACAACCCATAAACTCAATAAACCTATACACTCAAAACTAAATTCGAGCCCATGTGTCAGTAAGTATTCATTAGCTACCTACTCCATGTCAGACACATGTGGAATTTGTCAGTCTATGTCCTAATGCTGCAGAATGTTCTTGGAATGGCTGACCCACTCCAAAACATGCATACTTATGTTGACTATAATGTCTAATCATTTTTCAATCCTTCAGGTATCTATGTTATAGTTCCATGGAACACGGGCCAAACTTCTAAAACACCATCGTATGTCATCCCTATTTCATTGATTAGATCACAAACCTTCAGTTTACCTGTGATATGATTCCCATCGTAGCACCTGTGCCCAGAATCAATTCAAACTGAACATTGCCATTGTAGTACTGTAGCTATTTTTCTGAAATGTCAAGATGTAATTCCTTCTGAGTTAAGCATATTAAAAAAAGAAAGGAAAAACAGGACATGCCCTTTCATTGAGTATGCATTGGGTCTGAGCTATTTATTTTCCCATCAGCCTCCCCAAACATAAAAAATTAAATAATAGCCATCTTTTTTTTTTTGTGGTACTGGGGATTGAACCCAGGGGCATTCTACCTCCAAGCTACACCCCCAGCCCTATTTCTTTTATTCTTTATTTTGAAACAGGGTCTCTTGCTAAGTTGCAGAGGGCCTCACTAAGTAGCTGAGGCTAGCTGTGAACCCCGATCCTCCGGTCTCAGCCTGCCAAATACTGGGATTACAAGCATGTGCCACCACACCCAGCAATAATAGCCATCTTTACATCACGTTTGCATCTTCTAAAGGAATGTTCTTTAGAATAGAGAGATGCAGATCAGCCTCCCCAACCATAAAAAAATAAAATAATAGCCATCTTTACATCACGTTTGCATCTTCTAAAGGAATGTTCTTTAGAATAGAGAGATGCAGTTTTCCTAACTAGTTCAATGACATTATGCAGAGTTATTCTTTGCAAAATGGAAGGAGGAGAAGAAAAATTACAAAACACATAGGTTTTCTAGTCCGACAGGTACATGCAGCCCAAGTGTCCTTGCAAAACACAGTGGTCTATATTATCTGCTTCCTGAAGATGGCATCTCATACTTCTCAGTTAGTCATCCAGGAGCCCAACCATAGGGAAGAGGTGTCCCCTGCCTGCTACACGCGGCACTCAGGCTGACGCCTGGTGCTTCATGAGCACGCTTGCCAGCGCGGTCTGTTAGAATGAGAATTTCTGTAACTGGTCTCAGCCTGTGGTCACGAGATTACCCACAAGCATTTGGTATTTTCAGCAGGTCCAAAGCACAGAGCACATTTTAATGACAGTCCTGCCTGTTTTTTAAAACAGTCTGCACAAGATAATTGTAGAGCAAGGTGGGAATTATGAGTCTTATACAAGGACTGTAGGTGGGGATCACATGCGTATTAAAATAACCAAAACCATTGGCTTTATTTTTCTGTAGATAAGCCTCAGAGAGCTGTGATTCATAGCACTGTGAAGCTGTATCATTCCAGAAAAAAAAAAGAAAAGAAAACAAAAAACTTGTACAAGTTAACTGTGCCTTGTGCTGGAATAGTCAATGTTTCTTCCTTTGTTGAAAATGCTGTCACAACAGTATTTGTATACAGAACTTCAAGGCATAAAATAGAAGACACCTGTTAAAAGGTCATCTTTGGAAACCTCATCTTGTTTAATAGATACGTGAAGAAGAGAGAAACTTCGTGCGACATAGATTTTTTTTTTTTTGATACTGGGGATTGAACTCAGGACATTCTACCTCTGAGCTACAGACCCAGCCCTATTTTATTTTTATTTTAGGGTCTCACTATTTGGAGGGCCTCACTTATTTGCGGATGTTGGCCTTGAACCTGTAATCCTCCTGCCTCAGCCTCACAAGTACTGGGAGATGTGCACCACCACGCCTGGCTTTATGGGGCAATAGATAAGCTGAATTTTTTTTAACTGTACTTTATTAGGCTTTGTGGAATCATCAACCCCTGTCTTAGTCAAACTATCCAAGAAGATATTTACTCAATAATCTATTTGCTTATAAATTTCAACTAATGTGTTAATGAACATGAGGATCAACCAGGTAAACCAAATCCCAAACCTCCTTTGGTTCAATCATCAACACCAGCAATCAGCAGAGATCAGCATGAAAGGCAGACTTTTTGAGCTATGCTGAGGCTTTGCCTTCATGGATATTTATATAAAGCTCTTTAAATCAAACTAGGAAATAAGATCACACTTTAGAATAACAGAGTTCTTTTTTATTAAGTTTAAATGACATTATGCAAGGTGTTGCCTAACAAAATATTAACTGAATGGGCCAAAAAATAGAAACAAAAGCAGTTAGCGTAGGAACTTATTATAGATAAGAAGTAATAAAGGACAAGCTTATGGTTTTGATGCTAAAATAGAGAAATATTCAAGTGAATTTCCTCTTTTAAAGGAGATGCTAACAGAATGAATCAGCTGGAAAAATGTGGGGATTGAATTAAAAGCTATAGATGTGTCCCTGTTGGTAAAATACTGGTATCAAAAATTGGTAGAGCTCGGCGTGGTGGTGCACGCTTGTAATCCCAGTACTTTGGGAGGCAGAGACCAGAGGATCCAGGTTCGTGGCCAGCCTCAGCTCTCTCTCTCTTTCTCTCTCTCTCTCTCTCCCTGTCTCTCTGTCTCTCTACCTAGTGAGGCCCTCTGCAACTTCGGGAGACCCGGTTTCAAAATAAAGTATAAAAAATAGGGCCGGGGGTGTAGCGTGGAGTTAGAACGCCCCTGGGTTCAATCCCCGGTACCGCAAAAAAAAAAAAAAATCGGTAGTAAGTTACCAATTTTAGAGAATGGGTTAAATGCTTACTAGAGTTAGCATGAGCTGAAAGAAGGAACTTTCAGTAGAAATGTCTAGAGAATGTGGGTCTGGAATTCAGGAGACATTGAAGCCAGAGCTTCTATAAATCAGGAGTCTTCCATCCAGGGATTAATAGTGGAAAACTCTGGAATGAGGAACATTGCTGATATAGAGAGAAATGGAGACTCGTAGGGACAAAAGAAAATAACAACTGGCTTCAATCACTCCTTATCTGCCTTTCTTTCTTCTAAAATGTATTTGGCTTCAATTTCTGCATAGAGAGGTCAATTGTACTATCATTGCATTTAATAATGAATTAACAGAAAAAAATTTTCCACTACTGTATTCATATTATATGAACCTATATAATTTAGGATCCTTCTTACTTCACTTGTACTTCTTAAAAAGTAAAGGAAATGCCAGGTGTGGTGGTGCATACCTCTAATCCCAATACTTGGGAGGCTGAGATAGGAAGATCATAGGTTTGAGGTCAGCCTCAACAACTTAGTGAGGCCCTCAGCAACTTAGTGAGACCCTGTTTCAATACAAAAAATAAAATAGGGCTGGGGGTCTAGCTCAGAGGTAGGATACTCCAGGTTCAAATCCCCAGTACCACACACACACCAAAAAAAAAAAAAAGGAAAAGAAAAAAACTAAAGGAGAAACTAATTGTAATATACTTATTTGAATGAACCTTTCAACACTCTGTTCACCAAATGCATGGTCTCCTCAATCAATGACCGAATCCTTCTAACAAGAAAATAAAAATTGGTTTACCTTTTACATTAAAGGGCCATTGGTGTGACTCTGCCTAATTAAATGCCACTCTCTAATCAAACAGGGATGGGGACATCACTGTGGCAGAGAACAAGGGGAGGAGGATGCTGGGGAGTTTAGAATGCAATTCTGAAAATGATTTTGGGCACAGCTCTCCAGGCAAGGAAGTAAAATACCATGTCAGCCTGCACTCCCTCCTGGAGTCCACCCTAGGTTATTGTATTATCCACCCAGATGGCCAGGAGTGTTGGCACACACTTGCAATCCCAGTACTTGGGAGGCTGAGACTGGAGGATCTGGGTTCGCGGCCAGCCTCAGCTACTTGTGAGGCCCTCCACAACTTAGTGAAATCCTGTTTCAAAATAAAGAATAAAAAAACAGGGCTGGGTTGTAGCTCGGAGGTAGAATGCCCCTGGGTTCAATCCCCAGTACCACAAAATAAAATAAAATAAAATAAAATAAAATAAAATAAAATAATCCACCCAGATCAGGCTGCAAGGATGAGCTCATCACCTTTCTAATGACTACCCTTTGAAACTATGATTCTGTCCTTAATTTACATTTATGAATCTGCTGTCATGATTTATGTAAAACTGATGAAAAGGATGTTTTCAGAAATCACTATTCCATGTTCAGATCAACTTTTTTTTTTTAGCATCCACATAGGAGTGAGAACATGGAGTATTTGTTTCTCTGGGTCTGACATATTTCATTTAGGAGTCGGGGTTGGGAGGGACTTAGAGAGAGGCAGGTTGATAGAGGGAGGTTGGAGAGCAGTGCCAAGACACAGTTAGATAGAAGTAATACGTTCTAGTGTTCTAAAACACAAAGGGTGGCCCTGGTTCATAATAGCCTATGATATAGTTTATGAGGAACTAGAAGAGAGGAGGTTGGATGTTACAAACAATGTAATAATGAGACGGAAACACGAATTTCTGTGATTGGATCCATGCACATTGTATACATATATTAAATATCATACTCTCCCTCATAAATACATATAATTATTATACATTAATCACAAATTATACAGTGCCTAATGAGGTGGAAATGACAACTACTCTAATTTGGTCATTACATATCATATACATGTATCAGATTATCATACTGTACTCTATCAATATGTGTAATTCAAGTCATAGCAATAATCAAAAAATCTATTGAGAACTGGGCAATGTGAATCCCCTAGGTGTCAGAGCTGTGGGAGGTCAGTCTATGATCTTGCTGTGTGGATCTTATTATTTTTTTCTATTTGGACAACTTATGGAAGGAAACACACTTTACTTTTCCATAGAGACATTAAACAGTAGGGCATTAATGTGTTACATACGGGGATTGAATGCCTGCACTGTAATTCCATCACATATTAATGGGCGATTCCATCCTCTGAGCAAGGAAGCCTGCAGACTGAGCTTTCTTCCTCTATGGTCAAACATCCCCTACCTGAGGCACCAGGATCTTGTTCAGCGCTGGAGTCCAGAAACAGCAAATTCAATCTAGCTGTGGCAGGCCGAGGGCGAATCGGAATGCCAACGCCAGACCAGGATTCCAAGCCACGAGCCTCTGGAAATACAGCTTGGACTTGGAGAAAGGACTCCGACCTCAAGCCAAGAAATCTCACCCCGTTCGCTGAATCGCTTTCAGAGCACAGTGACTACAGATGACCATTAGCATCACTCTTAGTTTAAAACCTATCAGACTAAGAACATAATGTAGAGGGTCATAGGAAAGAAAATGACATGCTCTTCTCTTAATGCACAGTCCCTGGGTTAATTTGGCCATCGATTCATCGTAATGATGCTGTACAACCTGAGCTCTGGTGTGCTAAGATTGTTGTATCTCACATGTCTACTTGCCAGTTTCTAGCTCCATGCATTAGCTAGAGATACAATGGGAAAATAAAATGAATGCTGGAGGTATATCTATATGTCTCTCTCTCTCTCTCTCTCTCTCTCTCTCTTTCTCTCTCTCTCTCTCTCTCTCTCTCTCTCTCTCTCAGAACATTACTATATCATCTTCTTTGCTCTTCAGAAACTCCCTCACAGTAACAGATACAAGACAATTTCATATCCATGAATCAATGCAATTAAATCTTCGAGTTACACATGGAAGACTTGCTTTTTTGAACCACACTTTCCCAGGTTTGCAACGAAACATTAATGCATTCAGAAATCACATACACTAGATGTATAAATCCTGAAACCTGTCTGACAATATGCCAAGCCAGGAGTCAAACTACATCTCGGATCTGAAATCTGGAATCAGCTTCCTTGTTTCCCCACATCTCTCCAGTCCTGTCTCAAGCAAGCTGCTCCAGTCTCCCACTTCATGATGTGTAAAATAAAATACAATGCAGAAATTCAGAAAGCTCATGTCATATAATGAAATCCACTGATGCCTTAGAAGACATTTTTTGAAATATATCCAAACTTGATATTTGAAATCTATGTCAATGTTTATTTTTGTTGCAAAAAATACAGTCCCATTAGACATGAGATGGTTTGTCTTTTTGTGTGGGGACCACAGAAGGAGGCTCCATATTGTTAAATGCACACAGCTTAAAAGTCCTGCTCTGCTGGGGAGAAAACGCCACATAAGTGGGTGAGGAAGGCTTCATTGGGATGATGGTGGTGGGGGGTGACATTGATGCTGACACTGATGCTCTCTATTTGTTAGAGGTTTAGTTTGTGGCAAGAACCAGGTGGAGCTTTACGATATATTGTTTTAATTACCTGAACAGTCTGAAAGTTGAACTTATATACTTTTTTCTCTCCCCAGTTATCTGCCAACACTCAGAGTCTGAAGCCAGTAGAGAATGTCATAGGAACTCGTCAGGTGTTTCTCTCACTCCTTAATGAATGATTCCCCTTCCTCCAATTGATGGACACACACGTCACAACCAGTGTCCCAACTCATTAATGTTCAGGTACCACCTGACCACTGGAAGGGGAACAAAGCTAAAATGGTAAACACTTCACACTTAACAAGCAAGGTAATGAATTATCCTCTCCTGTCTTCATTAGCTACTGTGTGGAAACTTGCCAGACAGTGGTAAGCTTCATAAACACTCTTTGATTTTGGCATTTCATACTCTTAGATCCTGGTTTAAGGGAATAATGGTGCCTGAAGATAAGAGCCTTTATTAGCATTTAATAAATTCTAAGTTAATCACACAGACTTGTTACTATCTTCTCATTTGATCATGGCTGTTTATTCCCATGCAATTCTAATTCTTTTTTTAATAGTAGCATCTTTATTTATTGAGTATCCAATGTATGCTTGACACTATGGTAATTCCGTTATATACGTTATCACTTTGAACCTGGCGGGACCCCTATGTTACAGGTAATGATGTCATCCTCTCATTTTATAAATGGCATTTTAGTCACCAGGATACAGTTCAGATTTGAATTCTGGCTGTATTTGCCCTTCCTAGTTCCATTCTGGATCTTTTTTGGGGGATGCGGAGGATTGGGGATTGAACCCAGGGGCATTCTACCTCCAAGCTACACCCTCAGACCTTTTCATTTTTTTATTTTTGAAACAGCGTCTTGCTAGGTTGCTGAAAGTCTCGCTAAATTGCTGAGATTGGTCTTGAACGTGGGAGCCTCCTCTCTCAGCCTCCCAAGTCCTGGAATTACAGGTGTGTGCCACCATGTCCGGCTCCATTCTGAATCTGAAGACCCACTTTACTTTGATGTATGTTTACTTTGGTGTACTTTGATGATGATGACGTATTCAGAGTGTGGTTCTGTGGATAGAGTACGTGAATGGTGTTTAAGAGTGATATTTCCTTTTGCATAAGCGTAAGAACCGGAGTTTGAAGGCACATTAAAGGCAAGACCTTGGGTGACACCTCAAGGGAAATGTGTGCTTCCCACTTTGATCGTAGGCATCCCATGTTTCTTCCCTTCCAATCCCCTTCAGAGAATCCCCAGCAGATGACAAGTTAGACTGCCATGCTTTCAACCTGAGAGATTTTCTTTCTATCTGTTATGTATTGCAGATTCAAATAAGTGATCATTTGGGGAAGCTAAAGGGAGTGGTTCCTAACTTATGAGAAAGAAAGGAAGTTTGAAAGCTTATTGATGTTGAGGATGAGGTACTTCCAAATACCTTGATTCCAAAGAGGTCTGCCTCTTGCTCTGGGACAGCTCCATCACACTTTTCCAGTTACTCAGAAATCTTCACCAATGGAGGCCCAAGGCAGCTATTCTTCCTAAATACATTGCTTTCTTTTTTTTTGCAGTACTGCAGATTGAACCCAGGGGCATTCTACCCCTGAGCTATAATCCCCAGACCTATTTTTTATTCTTTATTTTGAAACAGGGTCTCGCTAAGTTGCGGAGGGCCTCACTAAGTAGCTGAGGCTGGCCACGAACCCGGATCCTCCAGTCTCAGCTTCCCAAGTACTGGGATTACAAGCATGCGCCACCACACCCGGCTCCTAAATACATTTCTACATTTCTTTTAATAAGTTCACGTACCATGGTCGAGAATTTATATATATAATGTTCTTGAACATCTTAACAAAGTTATTAGAAAGTATAACATGCTCTCTGTATACCATGTTGTCCTATGTTATCTCTCTCTGACATTAGGTAAGCACTTATATTCAGTATACAACAAGACAATTTATCCCTGAATCAACATGATTAAATCTTCAAGTTACACAGAGAAGACTTGCTTTCAAACCACTCTGTCACAGGTCTGCAATGGCACATTGATGCATTCAGAAATCGCGTACACTAGCTGTATAAATCCTGAAACCTGTTTGACAATATGCTTTGTGTTTTGTAGACAAAGGTGATGACTTGCATTCACCATCATTAGGCTATGGTACTTGGGATTATATATTTTTATTTTGCATAGTGGGGAATGGTTGGCAGCATTTAGCCGAACTTTCTCAAACTCACTGTTTCTTGTGATTGAAACAGGCATCAACAAGATGGGCTTTCATTTACCTTGTCAATGGAATGGATTAAATTTAACTACTTCATGGGACAATGACCCAAGGACTGGCTTCTACTGTTTTATATTCCTAAATATTTAAGCTAACTGGAATAAAGCTATTATTAGTCCATTGCTTTTTCTTTGCTGGTTTAACTATTATATTTAAAAATCTATCAGCTTGCCCTTTTTATGACCATCAAATGCTTTCAAGATGGGACAGTCAATGACAAGATCTATTTAAATTCTTAAACACAGAACAGTTTGATCAGACATCTAACTCAGGGAAACATCTTCCAACTGCCCCAATAATAAAAAAGCAATTGCATACATGGATGGAGTACCTACAAGAAACATCCAAGAGCCTTTTTATGAGACTCATTCTCTCTTTTTCTTTTCATCTATGGATTAGTGAAAACTGAAGCCAGAGATCTGCTAGAGTTACATCTGGATAGCACTGATTACTTGCTAGTTCAGCATGGACTTCAAACTGGAAACAGACCGAAAAATGTAGTTGATTACCCTGAAGGAAACAAAAACAAAAACAAAACAAAAAACTATGTGTGCCTATGCAAATAAATGAATTACCCTTCATATTTCTCATGAAAAAGGCAATCCCAATAAAACAGAGTATCTCATTCACTGAACCCACTCTTGGCCTTTCCATGTGGATAAAACCTTAACTCGCTGTTGTCCATGGGCTTTGGTCAGATAAGAAAGGGAGAAGGGAAGTAATTGAACTTGGAGATTAGGAAGTAGCAAAAGAGGAGAAATGAAAACCAGGCTTCAGTATGTGCTTGAGCATTGTTAAACAGAGCAGGATCCACAATTATGCAGAGAAGCAAATCCTGTGGAAATTTGAGGGTGACGGTCTTTACTACGGACTGAGTAATTTCCAGTGGAACAAAAAAAGTGAAGGTTTATTTGACTGAGAAATAATGTACTCCACTCGGCTGACTGGCCAGCAGAGCAACAGAAAAACTACGGAATCTGTCTATTCTGGGAATATGACACTGGGGAAATTTACTGTGCAGAAGAGGGGATCTGAGTCTAGTGCCCCTTCAGAAACCATCTTCAAATGACATCAGGGTGACCTAGGAGTCTCAGAGCCAAAGATTTCCTTTCCTTCCAAGTTCTCAGCCTCAGAGCCACTTGCTGAATCGAGATTAAAAAGACAACACTTTTTGGTTAGAACTTGCTTTATGACTCATCTTGGGAGACAGACATCGATTCTATGTGGTTTGGCCTTAAAGGTTCAAAAAGAAAGATTTCCCCCACCTTCAACCTATGTCCTCTAAGCGGGGTTCTTTGAGGGTCTAAATTTCTCTCTGCTGCTGATGTACTGGTTGAACAGGAATCCTCCCCTTTCTCTAAGAAGCTCAGCTTGTAATGGCAATACCTAGGAGGGAGACACAGCGGCGAGCCGAGCATTTCAACTAGTTACCAAAACTGCCCTCTAAGAGGAATCTGACTGAGCGCAGCCTCATGAGAGAACGTTACCCAAGTGACGTTTTGCCAAGACAGGGAGGAGAAGAACATAGCCAAATCAGAAGAAGAAGGTTCTAACCAGGGATGTCTGCAAAGGTATCTCCACCATTAGTTGGTAGAGAAATAAGCCCAGTAAAAAATAATGATAATAATAATAAAAGAAAGCCAGGTGTGGTGGCACATGCCTGTAATTCCGGTACTTGGGAGGCTGAGATAGGAGGATGGCAGGTTCAAGGCCAGCGTCAGCAACTTAGCGAGATCCTCAGCAACTTACTGAGACCCTGCTTAAAAATTTAAGAATTAAATTAAAAAGGCTAGAGGTGTATCCCCAAGGTATAATGCCCCTGAATTTAATCCCCAGTACCAAACAAACAGAAAAACTCAAAACCAACAAGAACAAAGAAGGGCTACCTTCTAACTTTCCCATAAGGCTCAAAGCACCACCTTCGAAGTCTCTTGTCTAGATGGCTCATAGCCTGATTGGTGATTTTTCAATAATGTATTTATGCTACTTTCTATATTGAAAGTTATCACAGGCTTGTTGTAAGTGGGCTGTTTTAGTACTCCACCCTCTTCCAGGTATTTTTCTGGCTCAGAGCACAGGACAACATACCTGGATAGGAGGCATGTAGAAATGTTTGGAATTCTCTCCAGGTTGCAACATGAAGACTTTTTATGCCCCAGGAAAAGACAAAGCAACTGGAGAGAAAGGAGGCTGAAAGGGGATCCGCACATCAAATTATTTCCTAATTTGAGAGAGGGAATGGGGCAGTGTCTACACAGGAACCAGCTACCTGTGTTTTTGTTTATCTGAAGCCTCAGAACTCAGCTTTTATAGGGCCTGTCGTGGGGACTGCCAGGGAGACTGGAAATTGTGTGTAGCCCAGAACCATGTTTACACACTAGGTTTACGGCTACCTCTTTATTGCGGCTTCCTGAAGTTATTTTGCCAGACCCTGGAGATGTGGGGCAAGGAGAAACAATTCTCTCCCTGTACTAGGCAAAAGAGTGGGAAAAGGAGAGATTCAGTTTATTAATTAAAAAGAAAAAAGAAAGCAAATTCATCAATTTTGGCCAATTGTTCTAGTGACATGGTTTCTATAGATAAACAGAATTTAGAATAAATATTTCCAGTTGCTTTCTCAGGTGAGAGTGTTTTTTTTTTCCATGAACTAGCCAAACTCTCTGTTCACAAAGGGAATGGGGAGAAAGTTTGTGCAAACACACATTGTCTGGGGTTGGAAAATGAATGAAACGTCATAAATACAAAGCTGAAGATACCATTTGGGGGCAAGCCCTCGACCTGGACCTCACTAACTATGTGTTCTAATCAACAAAAGTTGACTGACATCCTACAAAGACATAGGAAATTAAATGAATGGGCACATTTCTTTCTTTGGCATTAATAAAAGTTTGTGTAAGTTGGAATAAGGGGTTTCTGGCACTTTTACTAACAAACAAATGACACTGGGCTTAAGCCCCAACATCTCTGGCCCTATATCAATAGCAGTGATACAGTGATATTATTTTTTGGCCTCCACTGGCATGTAGGGAGTCAGAGAAGAGAGGATCTGGCAAGAAAAGGAACCTATTCTAAAACATACATCTGAAATCCTTAGAAGAAAACCATTATGTAAATTCCATTACCATCACCGTTACTTTAACTGTTATCATCTGTGATTTGCCCAATTGGTAAATTTTCTGAAATCTTTCTGCAAAACTGAACATATTCCCAAATTCCTGAAACTCGCAGGAATGAAAACAAATTGGTTAGCAAATTTCCTACTTAAAAGATATTGAAGGGGAAATTGCACAAAAGGATGGTTTGAGTTTGTTTGCCTCCTCCGTTGTGTTGCAAATAGTTCCCCCAATGAAATCCTGGAATTTCCTCCAGTCTGTTCCCCATTACCTCTGTGGGAAAATTGTGAAAAATCAATCTGTTTTCCGCATAACCGTATTACATCCCATTATTTGAGGAATGCCAAATGCGAACCCCAATGACCAACAATATCAATCTTTTCCTTCTCATTTCCAAGTTTAATTTCAGCAGCAGTTAGACAAAAAAGAAAGGAGAAGGCAGGCCAAAAACTATCATCCTACCCTAGGTAATTGCAGGTTTTAATTAGAATTTATATAAAACAGGCGGGAGTATTCTCTTTATAGCTGGTTATATGCTTGACCTTGGGAGCTTCCTATGACTGTGGTATGTCTTCAGAAGTCAATGAAGAATGGGATCTGTGTCTGGCAGAACCCAATGCCTTTCTTCCACTTGACGGTATAAATTCAGATGACGCCAGGCCAAGGCTGAGATTTTTGGAAGGAGAAAGTAAAATGATGTCAGAGAAATGTAAAGTCCTGTTATTGGTCACTTTTGGTGCGATATCATAAAAAGTTAGGACTTGGGGATCCAGCGTGTTGTATCATGCATTAATTGCCAACAGTGGAGCTTTGTGGTTAGATTTTCTTTAAAAAAAAAAAGATATGCTGGTCAAGAAAATCTAATTTTGCTAATTTTATACCACTAGTTATTCAATATGTTTTATTCATAAATATTATATTAGATGTACTGTATATTTTTGTGAGAAATCGGAAAGATGTATGTAGAATGGTATTTGGAAAGGTAGGGTTAAAAAGGAAATGCAAAACATCTCAGTATTTTCCCTCACAGTACATCCATCACATGATCTTTGTTTCCTAAACGTTAATAGTTTCACTTGTAGTCGGTTTGCTTTTTAACAACTCTCATCCCATTTTTCCAATAATCGATAAAGAGAACCTATGTCCTTAACTATCTCTTTTCACAGAGAGATAAAGACTTTTGGGACAGTTATTATCTTTCAAACCACTCTGGAATCCTTTCATATATTCTTGGATGGATGCTGGTCAGGAGGACAGAAGGCTCTAACTTCCAAAGCAGAGTGGAGATACCGGAATTTGGTTTTGAGAGCCCTTGACTCTCCATCCAATCACGGTTCTGCTTCCTACTATGTGAACACCAATTACTTTGGGGTTCCTGTGAGATAAAATATATTCAATTTCCCTTTACCATATAGGTCACTATACCACTTTAATGAAGAGGTCTGTACAGGACTGGAGCAGGTGTTTGAACACCTGAGTCTGCATGCCAGGCTATTCATAAGCTTCTTGTGCACTTGGACAGTTTACTAACCTTCTCTGCCATTCTGTTCTCACATCTATAGATGGACATAGTAATCTTTCTTCCCAAAGAGTATCTTTGTGCACTTTAAAAGAGATTATGCCCTGGGCGTGGTGATGCACGCTTGTAATCCCAGTACTTGGGAGGCTGAGACCGGAGGATCCAGGTTCGCAGCCAGCCTCAGCTACTTAGTGAGGCCCTCCGCAACTTAGTGAGACCCTGTTTCAAAATAAAGAATAGAAAAATAGGGCTGGGGGTGTAGCTCAGAGGTAGAATGCCCCTGGGTTCAATCCCCAGTACTACAAAAAATAAATAAATAAAATAGATTATGCATTTCTAAGAATTTAGAGCTTTACCAAATGCAAACTTTAAAAAAAAAAGTTCAGCAAACTTTTATATTTTCATTTAACACTTATCGAGTGACATAGGTTAGTCCTAAAAAATGATCCTTTGATTTCCTTTTATTGACAGTCTACATTTCAATGTCTGGATAGGTAGGGCACTAGTAGAAATCATTCAGATAGAACACAAAATCCACTTATTAATAATCAACCATTTTACATAGTTTAATTTTGATCACAATTACTGGAAGCAAAAAATAAAAACCCAACTAGATGATGGTTGGAGAGTCTTAGCATCTACACAAAGTAAAATGGTAAAAACAAAACCAAAAAAAAACAGTAAGCAACCCCTTTCTGAGTACACTGTATTTTATTTCCATTGAGGATAATTCTTGCAGATAATTGGCCTTCCCAGGCCCCAACTATTAAAAGTGCCTTGGAAGCCGGGCGTGGTAGCACACGCTTGTAATCCCAGTACTTTGGGAGGCGGAGACCTAAGGATCTGTGTTCGCGGCCAGCCTCAACTTTCTCTCTTTCTCTCTCTCTCTCACTGTCTCTCTTTCTCTCTCTTTCTACTTAGTGAGGCCCTCCGCAACTTTGTGAGACCCATTTTCCAAATAAAGTATAAAAAATAGGGCCAGGGGTGTAGGGGGGAGCTAGAACACCCCTGCGTTCAATCCCGGGTACCGCAAGAAAAAAAAAAAAAGTGCCTTGGAGTGGTCCCCAGCAAGATGGACTCGAATAGCTTCAAATGAAAAGGAAAAAAACTGTATTTGCTCTGCCCTCTTAGACCTTCCCCTTCTCCAAATCTGAAGAATAGTGACCTTTCCCACTGTGGCAGGGACAGTGGTTTTGGTGGTTGATGAGTAGAATCTGAGGCCTGTCGCAGACCTCCACCATCATGCAGCTGTTGGGGGAGGGGATCGGCCCACTCCCATGAAGCACACGGGCTTTCTAAATAATCTTTCCTCCAGCCATCCATGTGAGTACAAAGGGAGCTTTTCTTCACCTCCTCTAAGGGAGTCACTGTTCTTGGGTTAGAGTGTTGGACCCGATTAACTAGCAAGGCCCCCACGTGCCAAACTACGCAGAGGCAGAATGAATGGCCCGCAGGAAAAAAATGTTTGATTCTCCATTTCTATAAACACCATTTTTTCTTGGCATCCTTTCTACAAATACGCGAAGCACGGGCCTCGGCAGAGATAGAAGGCTGGAGCGCACGTACAGAATGATGTAGGAGTAGCTACGTTCCTTGCACCCGCACTTCTCCAGAACGCCATGATTTTCAGTCTTTCACCAACTTCACTGTCTTGGTTTTTCATACGACTGCCCCATGCTACACTCTACCTTCCCTCTTTTCCTCTCTACCTCTCTTTCCTTTCCTCCTTCTTCTTTTTTTTTTCTAGATCATGTAAAACTATAAAAATAAAACAAAGGCGAAACACATTTGCGTCTATTTTCAAGTAGGAAGGAGACTAGCCTCAAGACAGGGAGACTCCCTTACAGCCAAGATGACTGACAAATTCTTGTGGCTTTCTCCAAAAGTCAAACCAAAATCCAACCAGCAGCCAGGCTTCGTTCTGGCAACCTCGCTCTGCCTGGAAATGAGTGCAATCATATCCTAATAGCTATTTGGATAATTGTTCATATGAGCGATCTGCCAACTAATGTTGGAAACAAGTCCTTATTACAAATATAGCATGCAGCCTAATCTGGAATATATTAAAATGGGATTTCTATAGCTGCCGATTTCTACACTGAAATAACAAAACCATTTATCACATTTGTTTTTAAGGAGGAAAAGAAAAACACCTTTCAAATGCAAGGGTGATAGGTAAATGTGAGAATACACAGTTACAAGTTTAATGTCTTCAATTTTAGAAAATCGTATCTGGACTTAATATTTTATCCCAAAGTCCCAGCTTCTGAATCAATATCGTTCTAAAGAAGGATTTTATTTTATTTTTGTAATGGATGGTCATAATATGAATGCTTGCATGTAAGAGTTATCAGCGATTAATTTTAAGCCCTCCTATTGGGAATACACTGAATGTCTGTGGGGACTCCAGGAACTCATGGAGGTGGATACATGGTACCAGACGAGAAGAGGGGGATGCATAACCCCACTGCTCGGAAATCTGGAACTGGAAGATAGTCAAAAGGATAATTACCAAAGATTTCCTCACTCCGAGGTAAAAGGATCCGAGTTTACTACAGTGGGAATTTTTACTTGTTCCCATAACGTTAGAGAGAGTGGGAAGCTTTTTGCCATCCGTTCATAAAGAGGTGCTGTGGCCCAGAGAAAGAAGGGGGTGGGGATTGCTCTTAAGATGGCCTTATTTTGCATTCTATTGTGCCACTTACACGTTGGAGACTCAGGTAACTCTCATTATTTGTTTATTTATTTATTTTTTGGTACTGGGGATTGAACCCAGGGGCATTCTACCTCCAAGGTACACCCTCTAGCCCTATTTTTTATTCTGTATTTTGAAACAGGGTCTCACTAAGTTGCAGAGGGCCTCACTAAGTAGCTGAGGCTGGCCGCAAACCCTGATCCTCCGGTCTCAGCCTCTCAAGTACTGGGATTACAAGCATGCGCCACCACGCCCGGCTTCTCTCCCATTATTTTTATTATGAACCTCAGAGTCCTGGTCATTGTAATGGGAATAAGAAATGATTTCACAACATCATTATGATGTTTAAACAAAATGGTTCAGGTAAAGTGAGGAGCAAGCCGGGCGTGGTGGCGCACACCTGTCCTCCCAGTCCTGGGGAGGCTGAGACAGGAGGATCGCAGGTTTGAGGACAGCTTCAGCAATGCAGTAAGACTCGCAGCCACCTAATGAGAGCCTGTTTCAAAACAACAAAACAAAAATAAATAAAATAAAATAAAATAAAAAAGGGGCTGAGGGTGTAGCTTGGAGGTAGAATGCCCTTGGATCCAATCCCCAGTACCACACACACACAAAAGGCAGAGCACAAAGCAGGTATCAGGTGAACAGCATCTCTGCTTTGTAGGGAAGCAGCTCAGTGTGGCGTCGTGAGCACGGGCTATGGATGCATACTCCCTTGCTCCAGGTACTTGAGTACTAAACCTCACTAGTGGCATAGACATGGATAAGATACTCAACTTCCCAGAGGCTCAATGTTTTCCTCTACCGCATGAGATAATAATATTATATACTTCCAAGGACTGCTATCAAGATTGAGTTAATAGTATAAGGATTTATTTATTTATTTTGGTAATGGGGATTGAACCCAGCCCTATTGTACTTTTCATTTTGAAACAGCGTCTTGCCAGTTTGTTGAGGGTCTCACTAAGTTGCTGAAGCTGGCCTTGAACCTATGATCCTCCTGTCTCAGCCTCCCAAGGCCTGGGATTTCAGACATGCATCACCATGCCTGGCTAGTTTAAAGATCTTGAAACAGACTTTGACCTAATGAAGGTTCCATAGAGCTCTGGCTGCTGATGTATGAGTCTAGTTTGGTATAGAAATGTAGCTCCTGGAGGCCTTCCTTGCTCCTTATTCAGATTATCATTGTCTCCTTATTTTTTATTTCCTTCTTTCTCCTTTCCTTTTCTCTTTTTCTTTTTAGAAATAAAGGGTGCATCCTCACTCTGGGCTTTAATTTTCTGTGGATCCCCTCTGTGTGAGACAGAAATAAAAAGAACAGGAAGTGTTGGTAAGTAAAGTTGCCTCTAGAGGGAGCTGATTTTTCCTCCAAAGATAAGTTTAAAATGTGTTTCCATTTGCCAGTGTCAATTAGTTCCATAAATTGATTCATTCTACAGTTAATACGCAGCTGTCCAGTGACGCCATACACCAGGCACAGTGGTAATGGAATGGTAGCATTGTTGGAAATAGAGTTCAGAAGGGGAGATATGCAGGGAAGTAACCGATGCACGTGAAGAGGGCAAAGGAATTCTTTTCCTCTGTTTCTTGGAGTAGTTGGGGTGACTAGGTATGTCAAGTAACTGTTATTTTAGAAGGAATACTAAGTGATCAGCACCTTAGTAAAATGAAGCAAACGACGGCTTTGATAAAACAGAGTAAGAGTCGAAATGGTTCAACTCCCACACACAGCAGCCCGCAGATGCCAGAAACTGCTTTTGTAGCTGTCTATATCAAATTATGTTTCTCTCAAACTCTCTAGAGAGGATGGAAAGTGAATGCCACCAGCCGCCATAGAGGGAGCCTTCTGCCTCTCTAGGGTAGAGTACGAGTCCCAGAGTGGTAGAAAGTATAAAAAGTATGGGAAAGCATCAGTAGTTGGGGATCCATCATGGGGATCTTTGAGAAAGAATATCCAGGGGCCATGGCTCCTGGTCTACAGCAACCCAGGGTTTACAAGCTGCTCCATTAAAACTCACACCATTTCCCATGATGGTGCACAGGAGGAAAACACTCTTCCTGTGCCTGCTACTTACGAAACTTGCATCCTGTCCTCCTCCCTCCCCCCTTGGAGTCTATCACCTGGATAAAGTCACCTTCAGCACTAGCCTCATGCCCCTTTCTCAGTGACTCAACCAGACAGGTCTAGCTCAGGTGTCCTAGACCCCCAGTAGAATCCTGAAGATGTGTTCCAGGTATCTGTTCACTTCTGTTTGGGGAAACAAAAGACTAAAATCCCCTTGAGTGAGCCGGAGCATTCACCTGGGGCCTATGTTTCTTTTCTTTTTTTTTTTTTAATGAACTCGATTTTTGTACTATAAAATTGCAAGGAAGAAGACAGGTATGATGTTTCATGCCTATAATCCCAGTACTCGGGAGGTTGAGATTGGAGGATTGTAGGTTCGAGAACAGCCTCAAGAACTTCGTGAGACTCTCAGCAACCTAGTGAGACCCTGTTTGAAAATTTAAAAAAAAGGGGGTTAGAGGTGTAGCTTAGAAGTAGAATGCCCCTGGATTCAATATCCAGTACCACAAAAACAAAAACAAACAAACAAACAAATGCAAGGAAGAAGCAGGGCAGCAGGCCTATGGTTTTCATATGGAATAAGTTGAGCCTGATCTCTACTTGGGCATACCCTACTTCATAGATACAACAAATTGGAGGTGAATGAATAAATTAATAAGTAAGGTGACATATGTCAAAAGGCATGTGTGCAAAAGCAAAAGCAATAAGAAACACACCCAGCACTTCCCTGACTTCTCTGAGTATCAATTCAATTCAGCTGAACAAAAACGTGTTTTGAACACTTCCTGAACACAAGGCATTGGCCACAGACTATGACAGACATATAATGATGAGTGAGACTTCTTTCCTGCCCTTGGTAAACCTTCACTTGCTGATGTGGATGGGTGTAAGTATTGAACTACCTCTTATTCTCAATTGCATGTCCCCTCAGCCCATCATTTTACTCCAGCCTTAGAGAACCAGGTATTTGCAGATGTCCCGGTAACTGCATCAACGAACCCTTCATTTCTATGCACCGTGAAATGTCTGAACAATGTGCTCAGCCATTGTGACTCACACACAAACCCAGGTGTGTGAAAAGTGCAAATGAACACCCCATGTTGCAACTTTTAACAAATAGGTGATGAAACCCAGTACAGGTGCCTCTTGTTTTTAGGGAGGTACTGGGGCTTGAACTCAGGGACATTCCACCTCTGGGATGCATCACCACCCCCTTATGATTTTTTATTCTGAAACAGGGTCTCACTAAGTTGCTGAGAGTCTTGCTGAGAGGCTGAGGCTGTCCTTGAACCTATGATCTTCCTGTCTTAGCCTCCTAAGTCCTGGGATTACAGGGGTGCACCACCATGCCCAACTGAGATGCCCTTTTGGCCACTTGGGCTATGACTCTTTTCTACACAGCTGCTCAGAGGACTGCCTCCAGAGACCAAGCTCCACTTGTGCACAGTAGGGATCTGCTTTCTTTCTTTTCTATTGCCTCTTCCCTGCCTCCCACTCATGAGCCCTGGGATCCAGTCCCCAAATGAACTCTCTGCATGCAAACCCTAGACTCTATCACTAATACCACACAAGCAACAAGGTATAAAATGAGAGGCTATAAAGGTAAGCATGGAGCTACAAATGAAGAAGTTATGTCCCATCTGACAGCCCTTTCCTAAGGTTCCCTAAGCTGCTCTGAAAAATCTACTGGTTCCTACCTGCAATCCCAAGGCCTTTACCCTTTTCTGTACTAACCCTGAGCAGTAAGCCTGACTTAGCTATAACATATGAATGATGGTGCTCATAAAATCTGTCTCTTCTCACTATTTCTGGAAGTTCTGTTGACAACAATTTAAAATATTGCATAAGATAGTTTAAGAGCTTATTGAAACACTTCGGGTCAGCAGATCCATTTACATGTGCCTTTTATTTATAGTATCAGAGTTGCCAAATTAGCAATAGTTCTGAAAGAACCAAAGAAGGAGAGGGAGCAGAAAATGTAATGTAAGACACTGTTTTTGCTTTTTAGATTTTAATATTACTGGGGGAAATATGAAAGTATGTCTTAACCAGAAAACTCAAGGTTCTGTGTTAAATAAAGTGACCATCTAAATATTAGTTGCTGATTCTTGAATAATTTAAGAAACAGTATATTATATCTATCTGGAAAAAATTACATACTCAGATTTCTTACCAAACCCAGTCTATTTTCCACACCCTTCCCTTTATGTTGACCCACTCTGATTATTAACTCCCAGCAGGTGCTTAACAGCTTGCTCATATGTTGATATCACAGAATAAGAAACCAGAGTTGGCATTTCAAGTTCCGTGCAGTTTTAATTAGCATGAAAGATCCTAACATC
This sequence comes from Glis glis, assembly GCA_004027185.1. Lineage (NCBI taxonomy): Eukaryota > Metazoa > Chordata > Mammalia > Rodentia > Gliridae > Glis > Glis glis. The sequence continues at coordinate 21,764 of PVJS01029488.1, forward strand.
AGTTAATCAGGCTAATGCACATTTTCAGTATTCTTGAGTCTCAGTCCTAGAGGTTCCACATGGGATGTCGATAATTTTACGAGTCAATCTTGTTTTGGGTTGGGGGAATAACTGTAGAATAAATGTACCTATTCATGTCATGTATTGGTATTATATTTCAAAACAAAATGCAGACCCCTACCCATTTTCAGAGCATCGCATGGAAAATCTCCCAACCTTCATAAAGACCTACGGCACACTGCTGTTCTTTGTAGACGTCTTACCTCTCTATTTCACAGTAGGGTCCATGTCCGAAACCATTCTGGATTTCCTTCAGGCTCCCTGTGATCTGTCATGATGCTTTGCACTCTATAGACCCTTGATGAATGACTACTAAAGGAATAAACAAAGCAATGCACGAGAAAAAATCACATCTTGAAACAATAAAATTAAAGATAAGGAATTATCTATAAAACTCTAGGAATGCCAGTGGGCTATGATCCCTTAGTAGCATTACACATGTCCATCCACACTATGAGTGTCGGCGGCTGTACACGGACTTTCATTAAGATGCACCCTTTCTACTTCAGCATGCTCTGGACTCTGCAGATGTGCAGTGGTAGCCATATTTCAACTCTCCACCTCCACACCTCCTGCTGGTGTTAACCTCTTTTCCCCATGATTTATGTCTTTTTTTATTGTTCTGCCTGGAGCCATGCCAGATCCTAGGATCAGACTTCCCAATCTCACCAAACTCTTGGGTGAAGGGACGGAAATCAGACTTGGTAGAAAAGCCTGCGTTCATAATGTGGGAAAGGAAACGGATTACCCGTCTCCATGGAAACGTGCACACTTTCCAGCAGTTGTTGGACAAATGAAAGTTGTGTTCTTAATTCGCAGGCCTCAATGTCAGGTCAGCATGGCAGGGTTCCCCAGGGCCAGTATACCAAGGCCTTATTCTTCGAAAGCTCTCCTGTGTTTCCCTACTTTACCCTCTTATCACGTAACTCAGTAACTATGCCCTCTTGATGTTATCTGTGGAGTCACCAGGAAGCACTTTATTCTTAAACGGATGAAACTATTGGTCGAAACTGCTTTAGGATTTAGTTATTCCCATTAAGAATTATTCAAAAATCTCATCAAGCAAAAAAAAAAATAATAATAGTGATCAGAAGTTGAGTCTGTAGTATTATTTCAACAACGATACAGCCAAATACAATGGAATTTTAGTACCCATGCTTCAATCCTCAACAAAGTTTTGTGAAGAAGAGTTTGTTTAAATTAAATCAAGCATTAAGTTTCCCTTGTTCAGTTTTCATGAAACCTGACAGTGATGGTATCATGAGAGGTGGTGTGCAGCATAATCAGCCACAGGTCACAGAAAGAAGACATCTGAACCCACCCAAGAAAAGGTCACAGAAATAAGACATCTGAACCTATTCAAGATACAGTAAATCACGCTTGTCAGGGATCCTAGAACCCACGACTCTATAGAATGGCGTTGTACCAGATGTAGTGGAGTATTGAAGATCACAGGCTTTGAAGGTCTTCGATCACTTCTTAGTTATATGACCCTGGGCAAATTACTTAAATCTTATCCTCTTTATTTTTCTTATCTGTACAAAGATGATACTACTAATTAAAGCTAATAGAGCCGGGCGTGGTAACCCACGCTTGTAATCCCAGATTTTGGGAGGCTGAGACCGGAGGATCCGGGTTCGCAGCCAGCCTCAGCTACTTAGTGAGGCCCTCTGCAACTTAGTGAGTGAGACCCTGTTTCAAAATAAAGAATAAAAAATAGGGCTGGGGATGGAGTTCAGAGGTAGACGCCCCTGGGTTCAATCCCTGGTAATGCAAAAAAGAACCAAAAAACTAATAGATAGGAAATGCTCAACACACACTTAGATGTTGTCTTTATCATTACTTACTATTTGTGTGTCCAATAAGTTTTAAAGGTGATTCTGATGCTTATGCAGGGATAAAAAAACTATAACCTAGAGCTGCACTGTTCATTTGATAGAATAAAACAAAGGTAGCCCCTGCACACCTGTGCTCAATATAGCAGTTATTTCCAATGGGATGAACGAAATGCATTTTAAAATTGATTTAATTTTGATTATTTTAAATTTAACTTCTAGGATTTGCTTCAGTTATTGGAAAACTCTTAAATATGCTTGGAACAACTTGGATATGGGGAATATATTTTTTCAGTAGTGTGTTTTATGGAATGAAAATACAGATCAAGTATTTCCAAAGTAATTCTAAATATCTAAATTGAGATGTACTATAAATGTAAAATAGACAACATATTTTAAAGATGCAGTACCAATGAAATGCAAACTATGTCATTAATTTCTGTAGCAATTACATGTGAATATAACAATATTTAGGGCAAAATAATATATAATATTGAAATTCATTTCTCTTGTTTCTTCTAGAAAATTCAAAATCCCATACATGGATTGTATTACATTGCTACCAATCAGTGCTGACTTACAAGACACAGTGGCGAAAGATATAAATGGATTCCAGAATCTGTTTCCTGATTTTTCCAAATCCTAGTGTCAATCCATCAAGAGAGCCCAACACTATTAGCCTTTGGGAAATAGGTTCAAATACAGAAGAGGAAAATATATAAACTGATAAGAAAATCACGAGTCTATTATATTTGCTATTGTTTGAATGTGCCCCTCCCAAGTTTTTATGTTGAACATGTAATCCTCAATGTAATAGTCTTGGAAACTGAGACCTTTAAGAGGTGGTGGGGTCACTGAGGTCACTGAGGCTGTGCTCTGTTGAAAGGGTTAATGTCATTATCAAAAGAGTGGGTTAGTTATGTAGAAAGCCGGTTAGTTATCATGGGAGTGGGTTAGTTATCATGCGAGTGGGTTCCTACCAAAAAGATGAGATTTTTCTCCCTTCTATGTTCCTTCTTTCTTCTTCTTCTTCTTCTTCTTCTTCTTCTTCTTCTTCTTCTTCTTCTTCTTCTTC
>PVJS01029489.1:0-24733 GCA_004027185.1 Glis glis
TACTCTCTCTCTCCCTCTCTCTCTCTCTCTCTCTCTCTCTCTTTCTCTCTCTCTCTCTCTCTCTCTCTCTACTTAGTAAGACCCTCTGCAACTTCGTGAGAACCAGTTTCAAACTAAAGTATAAAAAAATAGGGCCGGGGGTGTAGCGCAGAAGTAGAATGCCTCTGAGTTCAATCCCCAGTACTGCAAAAAAAAAAAAAAAAAAAAGAAAGAAAGAAAATTTCACAGGGTGCCCTGGAAGAAACATGAGTTTTATAGTGATGAGCATGGGAGTGAAGATCAGGTGTGTGTGTGTGTGTGCGTGTGTGTGTGTTTGGGGGGGGCACATCCCTTCACCTCTCTGAGTCTCAGCTTTCTCATCTACAAAATAAACACAGTAATTATCTCTGTGTTCATAGTGAGATTTGAAAGGAATTATAGTACTTAGCACACTACCTGGCACACAGTAGCATAAAAGTAGGTTGGACTAGATGAATTTACATTGTAACCACCTACCACACAACAGAGGAGACAGTCTTAAGATACATCCTTTTGGTCTTTTATGAGGCAAAAAAATTGACCAAGGAGACTACCTTTCAAAGACAAGACTTTACTCTAAATGACTGCATTATAATCTTTGTCTTCCCTGCTCACTGATCTTAATTCTTCTGTGATAACCCTAGTCTAAAGGGGTACTGTTGTATGGCAGAAACAGAGATAGAAGCCATGTCCAGTTGAGGTTTCTAAGAAGAGAATAAAGACAGTAGAATTGTTTATCTTAAGAACCTACTCCAGATAGTGTTCACATCACTTAACTACAAAGTAGCAGAGCTTTAATTTGAACCCAGCTATATCTGCTTCCAAAATATTTACTCTACAGAACCATTTGCTGGTCAACTTAGTAAGTGTCAGATGCAAAATTAGATGGAAGACTCCCAAGTTAATCACAATTCTAAGTGTGCTAAAAATAAACTCTTCAATAATTTTTTCAGGTAGCAAATAGGGAGATATATCAGGAAATGGAAAATAAATACATCTTACTTCTTTTATTTCTACCTTCTCAATATTTATTCCAACATCTCTGTACCAACTCATCTCTCTGATTTTATAGTTGTACCCCTTTGATCCCTCCAAGCATTGCACACTATCATGTTTTGCTACACAGTAAATACTTTATCTACCTATCTCCACTGCAAAATAAACAGTTTGAGAGTTGCTATTCACTCTGTTATAATTATATTTTTATCTCAGGTCCTACAACTGTGTCTAAGCTCAATAAAGGGTTGTTGAATGAATAAGTAAATCACACAACCAATGAGTAGGGTCACAGGCCTGAATTTGAAAGTGGGGAAATTAGGGAGCCACTATATGTCCATTACAGAGTACATAGCCCCAAGAGGTTCACCTTGATAGTTCCCCTAACGTCTTCTCCATTTCACCCATGCACTTTCTAGGAACCTCATATACCACAAACAACTCTGTCACTACAGGAAGCAAAATCAACCCGCATGGAGTGAAGTATATTTGTTGAATGAAATTTGAAGTAATTAGAAGTAGGAGGACATTTTAAGTCACAATCTCTATGTTCAACTGTATAGCTAATTTTATATCTAAACAATGGATTATAGAGATTATCTAAGAAGATATTCATTCCACAATTATTATTGAGTGGCTGCTCTGCACCAAGGAAGTAGTAGGCAATAAGATTATGAAAGTGAATAGACTCACTAAGCTTCTCTGGGCCTCAGTTTGCTCACCTTAAAATGAATATTTTTTAAATTATATTTTTCATAGAATTTATATGATTACTAAGAGTAATGGTTGGCTTGTAGTCAGCACTTAGTAAATATTGGTTTTGTTGAGGTGATGACAAAGAGGAGAGGATGCTCATGATGCTGGTGATTCACCACCATGTGGACCTTACCATCTCATAGGAATAACAAATACAGCTACATTATCATTCCAGCATATGAAATCACCAGGAAACACCAAGAAAGAGGAATCAAAAACTGACCACAGTGCAACAAGGAGAGTTACTGATATTATCAAGGAATGGCAAAAGACGGTGGAACTGGTTGTGAGGTCTTTACCAAATTATAGACAAATCCGAGGCTTAGAGAATTAGTTGTAGTTTTGCAAGCATTTGAAGCCCCTTTCTTACTTATGGATCTCAATCTTATTTATAATTCCTCAATGGTAAGCAGTATCTTTTCCATAAATCAAAGTCTTACGATTTGAGCTATCTCAGGAGGATAAATACAAATGCAGAGGTACAAAACATAATTCCTCTCCCCCACTAAAACTTATTTATCTTATCCAACATTTCAGAACAGAATTTTAAAGCATTTCAATAAAATATGATAATTTGGTAGAGGATTGGATATATTTAAAACTTAATTTTTAATAGCTCACTTATCAAAAGGGGATTATCTATCTAATTATTTTCATGGCACCTATCACTGGTATCTTTCTGCTTTGACAAATGCATTCATTTTTAGGCAAAACATACGTGCCAAGAAAATTACAGTATCTGTCAAGCTCGCTCGGAGAAATCTAGAGTACACACTTTGATATGGAAATCATAGAACATGGAGTTCTAAGAATGTGGCCACTGTTCTAAAATGGAATGTCTTCATGGAAAAAACTTGAAAGTACCCTTTTAACCACTAGTATTAAAAATAAAATAGGTACTGAGTCAGAGGGCATCACACTTTATGTGGCTCTCTCTATTACTCTTTTTTCAATATACTTTTATTGGTGCATTGTAATGATACATCATGAGATTCAGAGTGATAGGAACATACATGCACCCAACACTTGGTATGTTTCCCTCCAGTTCCCACCTTGCTCCCTCCCCTGCCCTCTACATGCTACTGAAATTGTCATTGATAATTTAGTATATGTACATAGACTTATTTGAAGTATTTCTTCCATCAAGTCCCCCCCATCTCCCTCCTCTAGACTCCCTCCATCACTCCACTGGGGTTTCTCTTACTTTATCTGGGGTCCTTTTGCTTCCCAATTTCACTATAGCTTCCACATATGAACAAAAATATATAACCCTTCACATTCTGAGACTGGCTAATCTCAGTCAGCATAATATTCTCTAGTTTTTCGATTTTTTTTGCAACTAACATAATTTTGTTTTTCTTCATAGCTGAGTAAAATCCCATTGTGTGCATGTACTAGCTTTGTATCCATTCAACTGTTGATAGACATCTAGGCTGGTTCCATAATTTAGCTATTGTGAATTGTGCTGCTATAAACATGGCTATGCATCTATCCCTATAATGTTTTGATTTCAAATTCTTTGAAAAGATACTCAGGAGTACTATAGCTGGATCATTTGCTGGTTCTATTCCGTCTACTGAGGAATCTCCACATTGATGTCCATAATGGCTGCACTAATTTGCAATCCCATTAACAGTGGCTATGGCCATACCACACCAAACACTTCCAATCTTCTCATCTCTCTTACATGTGTGTGCATGCATGTACACACGTGTACTGCTGGGGAATGAACCTAGGGGCATTATACTTCCAAGCTATACCCTCATCCCTATTTTATTTTTAATTTGAAAACAGGGTCTCACTAAGTTGTTGAGATCCTTGCTAAATTGCTGAGGCTGACTCTGAACCTGTGATCCTCCTGGTTTGGTCTCCTAAGTACTGGAATTACAGTCATGCACCACTACACTCAGCTCATCAGCTCATCATTCTTATTCTTAATGTAAGGGTTGGTATAATAGTGTTCATGCAAAAAGGCTCAGGAATGAGCCTTTTTGATACTGCAGAAGACATCTAATTTAATCTTCAGCAGCCATGGAAAGTGCTATGATACAAGCAGGTCTCCCTTTGCCAGGAGCACAGCTGGCTATTGAAGCTACATAGGTCTTGATTAACCTACAGTCTTTTACCATTTCATTCAGGCTCTCCTCAGTATCTAAAGTTTGCTCTATCGCTACCCTTTTTTATTTTAATGATGCAAATCTATTATAAATTCTCAGCAAAAAAACTAGAGATTAATACCAATAGCAATAATATAACAACAGCAGGCATAAAAAGACAGCTGGAATCCACCATAAACAGGTGAAACTGAGCCCCAAAGAGTGCTTCACTCTTTGGTTCATAAAAGGCTGAATGCTGTCAGACCAGCCACAAGAGGACAATCATGCTGGCTTTCCTCGACAGGCAGGGCAACCCATTGATCAACTCTGTCACTTCAGACAGAGTTAGTAAAGGGAAATAGATCTCTCTCCTTCCACTCTAGCAGTAGGAAACAAGGGGAAGTAGGAATAAGAAGGGAGGAGGGCATGATGTGTAGACGCTAAGGCAAGCAGGCAGGCTTGGGAAAAACCACCAGGAAACCTCAGGTGAACCTTCCCTGAGATGCTCTGCATAATCCATCACTAATTGAGCATTGAACTATGAAGTTTCCCCAATTCACTTATTTCACAGGCGATGCAGCTTAGAGGAAAATATGATACAATATGTATAAACTTGGTTGATGGTAGCTATTTATTCATTCATTTCATTCCTGAATGTGTGTGTGCGTGTGCACGTGTGTGCACATGTGCAGTTGTGTGTGAATGGCATTGCTGGTAGTGATGACCAATGTGTTTTGGGATTAGCTCAGGCAGGAAGTCTAAAGGAAGACATGGCATTTAGATTGGATCTTAAAGACTAAGAAAAATTTTGGTAGGCAAAGTAGAAGGCAGCAGAATGTTTCAGAAAGAAATGGCATGAAAGATGCCACAATGGTGTGAATGTGTACTCAAGTAGAAGTGGACCAGGAAGATTAGAGTTGATATATGGAAGGTGAAAACAGAAAAGTAAGGTGTGAGCATCATGTCAGCACCTTGGAATTGCCACATTGGGGTGTGGAAGCAGTTCAGAGTTTTGCAAGAGGGCATGATATATTTCAGGATGATAACTATACATCAGTCTGAAAAATAAATTTTTTTTTGGTACTTGGAATTTTCTTCCAAGTTACACCCTACACCCCCAGCCTTTTTATTTTTTATTTTGAAGTAGGGTCTTGCTAGGTTGCTGAGGCTATCTTCGGACCTGCGAGCCCCCTGTCTCGTTCTCCCAAGTACTGGGATTACAGGTGTGCACCACAGCTCCCATCCAGAAGATCGTTTGTGAGGTAACTGTGATAACTAGAGGGCTTAAAAAACAAGACACAATTAGTTAATCAATAGGATATGGAATCTGGAGAAGTTTTAGATCTGTGGTTTTTTCTTCAAACTTGAATCATCACTGATGTTAAAATGGAGGTTCTGATTCAGTAGGTCTGACAAGGTATAAAATGCTATCTTCCTAATACGCCTCCAGGTGATGCCAGCACTGCTGCTCCATGAATCATTTTGAGTAGCAAGATTTGGGACAGCCCAGGTGTTCTATCCTTGTGAGACCGACTGTGTGGTGCTTCATTAAGTACATTTGGATCCAGGTAAGATGCCCTCCATTACTGGGCACATTCAATGTGAGGCACCATAGCCATTGTTTTAGATGTGAGGCTAAAATTGGGCTGAATGAATTGGAAACCACTAGAGAAAAAGTAAAAGACAAAATTTAAGTGGATAAGATTCCCCAGATAGAAGGATTGATTTTAAAAAGGGGGTATCAAAACAGTATATTAATAAAGACCTGGAACAAAGTAAAAAATAAATGTGCCCATATTAAAACAAAAGAAAACAAATGGAGCTTGGTGTGGTGGTGGACCTCTGTAATCCCAGTATTTGGAAACTAAGGCAGGAGGATCACAGGTTCAAAGCCAGCCTCAGCAACTTAGTGAGACCTTTTTAAAAAATAAAATAATATAGGCCCAGAGGTGTAGCTCAGAGATAGAATGTCCCTGGGTTCAATTCCTAACACCACAAAACAAACAAAGAAACAAAAACAAATGGATAACAAGGAGACAGAACAAAAGTGAAGACTGAGAAGAAGTCAAGATGACCAAAAGACAGCTGAGTAACAGAAACCAAAGAAAGAAGCCTCATGCTGACTGGGAGAAGGGCATGCTTAGTAGTGGTACACATTGCTGAGAGCACATGGTCCTGTGAGGGGTGGTAGTGGTGACTTTGTGTGCCATCCAGATTCTTCAGGAATTGGACAACTTGTTCCCCCAGCTGCTGGGAAGCTTGGCTGTGATCACTCTCAGTGAAGTCTTTTCCCAGGAATGTACCTTTTCCAGAAAAGAACAACCTCCCCCAAGTTGGGGCTCTCCTTCTAGAGGCAGCTCAAATTCAGTGACTGACCTACATTAGAATATAAAGACTCCTCCCCTTGCCCCAAGGTATGACCTTATTGAAGGGGGGGTCTAACTCTGAACAATCCCCTGCATGACCTCAAGTCCTTGTTGATACTAGTAGACAGTTCAACTCCTCCCCTGCCCAACTCTGCTTCCCTCACTCCTCAGTGTTCCTGAGAGCACTACCCAGTAAAATTCCATCTCAGAATCTGTTTCCCAGAAACCTGACCCAAGACAGATGTTGTGTTCATTTCTCAAGATTAAATTGCAAAAATCATCCATATTTGAGGCTGCATCTCCCTGGATTTTTTTTCTAAACTGAGATTGCACTTCTCTACCTCAATCATCTTCTGCATTTCTGCTTTTGAAATTGTACTAGTCAGTGCTGCCACACCATCTGTCCCGAACAGTCCAGCAAATTTGGGGGACATTTTTGCTACAGTAAGGTCACATTCCCAGCTGTTGTGTCATGTCTTCCACGTCATCTCTCATTCTCCCCCATTCCTTAGTTTGCAGAGAGCTGTTTAAGGTACAGTTTCCTTCCTTCCTTGTTTCTATTATCCACCTGCTGTTGCAGAGAATTGACATTATGTTATGTACTCTTTAAAATGGAAGGACATGGAGCTCACTAATTAAATTTGCAGATCAAGCTAAAATGAAAGGCATAGCAAAATCACGAAGGACAGGCAAGTAACATAAAGTGGCTTCAGAACTTAGAAATATGAGCAGGAAATGACCGAATGAGCTGTAGCATGAAGACCTGAAAGCTAATACATCTGGAAGAAAGTAACCTGAAACAGCTATTTAATTTTCCAGGGAGAAACCTGGAAAGCAACAATACTAGCAAGAAAAGAGGGGAAAGAACAGGAAGTTGATATTACACACTTCAACATAAGCTTATACATAAGTTTATATAGTGCACCGAAACTGAACAAAAACAGGGTGTGTTTCTTGGCTGCATTTTAAGATGCATTACTGCACAGGGCTGCAAGGTGATCCCTTTATGTAGCTGCCATGTGATAGATTCTGTTGGTTTTCAGGTGCTTGGGTAATAGAGTGAAACTGACATAAAGGGGGCAATTGGAAGACAGGTACAGAAACAATTAATGAATGGGAGTGATTGAATTCCAAGAAAAGGGCCAGGATTGGTGCAGGCAATCTTATCTACTGTAGAGGGAGGGTGCCCATGAAGATGAGCATGGGAATAACATACGCTCCAGGAGGAAAAGCCCATGCTGGGTGCTGCTTGTCAAAGTGGGATTAAGGCTGGGAGAGGGAAGGGCAGTTTTGAATGGTTGGCAAGTACTTCCAAATGAGTGGCAACTGTGGCATGGCAGCCTTAAGGAGTTGTAAAAGCCACAGATGTGGAGTGAATTGTGAAAACAACCCTTCGTGCAATGAGTCTGAGCCTGAGACCAGCTTCAACATTGGACAAGGTCGTATCACATCCAGGAATGGAATTGGTTGATTCAGACAACAACTGCTCTTTTTATTTAATTGATTCAGGAAAAAAAAAAAAGTTGAATGAGTAAAATGTGTTCCCAAATGTAGAGTGGATATTCCACTAATGTGTCGTCATTAAGAGCCAGGACCTCATTTTATTTACCTCTATATCTCAGGTGTCTGGTGCAACAGAAATGTTTAGTAAGTGTTTTCTGAGTGTATTGATGATAGAAAACCAAGAAAAATATCTCTGTAGTGATGTTCTGGCAGACCACAGGCCCAGCATTTCTGGGGCTCTTTGGGAAGTTTTCCAAAGGATTTGCATTCAAGAAAGAGATTTGTGCCTCTCTGACTGTCCTAGGATCATAGTATCTTTTCTCAGCATGGGGTTAGGCAGACATTTAAAAACTAAGTAGCTCCTTTCTTTCTAAAGTTCAAGTGTGAAATGGAAGAACCTAACAGGAAGTGCTCATTAGTTTGCTGAACCAACATTGGAATGTTGTATAGTTTAGCAGTTAAGAGCATGGGCCTAAAGGCTAGATGGCCAGATTTCAAATTTCAGCTCTGCTAATTCCTAATTGAGTATATCCTTGGTAAATTATTTAACTTTCCTGTGCTTATTTCTAAAAAAAAATCCCATTTATAAAATTAAGATAATACCAGTTTCTGATGAATGAGGCTGTTGTGAGGATTAATTTAAACAAACCATGTAAAGCATCTAAAAGAGTGCTGATTAGTAAGTTGTGTGTGTGTCCTACCAGGGCCTAGGCACTTCTACACACTGCAAAGACAGTGATGAACAAGACCCGTGGGGTATTTTCTTCCATAGAGTTTACTCTTATAGATCTTTTCTTAGAGTCAGACTCTAAACAAGGAAATAAGGAAAAAATGACTATAATTTCAGATGGAATTCAGTTCCATGATAAAATGAAATGCACTGAGGTGCTAGACTTGCTGTAGTAGAGTGGCCAGAAGGAGTCACTGTGAGAAAGTCTAAGCAGAGAAACAAATGGTCAGAAAGGGCCGACCACGTGAAGGTCTGGAACAGAAGTAATATCATGCACTGATGTTATTTAAGGTGAAACGAGTTCTTCACATTTAAGAAAACAGAGTGACAAGGGCTTGTTGGACAAAGCAGAGCATAAGTGGAACTCTAGGAGGTAGACAGAGGCCAGACCATGGAGAACTTTGTGACTCGGGTAGTAACTTTTGCTTTTATTTTTATGTAAGGAGAAGCCACTAGGGATGTTTGACTAGAGTAACATGATATGAATTGGAATTTCCAAGAGATTACTCTGGCTTCCATGGAGAGAAGAGACTTATGGTCCCAGAGAGGAAGCAAGGGGTCCAGGTGGGAGATACTAGCTAGTGTGGAATCCAGATAATAGTTAATGCCGTGTGGACTGGAGTATAGCCTCAGAGATGGAAAGAATGTGATGAGTTTAAGTTATGTGTCAGAGTAGAACTAACCAGGCTTTTTGGAATAGAAGATTTAATTTGCATCTTCAGTGTCCAGCACTTGATTAAGCCTAGGGGAGAAAACATTTCAAAATACTGATTGTATGCAATGCCTGCCTGTGAGTAGCTTTCAGACTGCATTTTTCAAGGTCCTGGCAGGAAAAAGAATACCATTCAGACATCGATGAAGGCCTTATCTACAAAGGCATGGGCAAAGCTAAGGGGACTAGTAAGAAGGGTGGAGAGCCTAAAAACTAACAAGAGTGAAAAGCCATCTCCACCCTTGAGCCTGAAAAGGCAAGGGAAAGAAATCATATTAACAAAGCCCTATGAAAGCTGAAACTTGCAGGAAGCTATGCTGTCCTGGTAAATGGAGTCCTAGAGGCGCATGTTCTTGCCCCAGGATGTGGCCCACAGCAGAAAAGAAAATGAGAGTAAATACTTTGACCTCCTTCTCCTCCCACCCTCCCAACTCTAGGTACTGCCTTCCATTAGCCAAACCCAGTTGGAATCCTGGCAGCAAAGAAGCATGTGTGATCATTGGAGGTGTCAACCTCCCCAGGGCACAGACCAGGACAGAAAGGCATAGGATGGAACTGTGTGTGTTGAGAGGGTGAGACAAAAGGAAAATGAAAACACACAAACATACAGAATTGTTACAAAGGGAAAAATGCAATCCAGAACCAAGTGAAATACTAGCTTCAGGGTTTTCACACAGATTCCGTTGAGAGCCAGGGTCTGGTTCAAATTCTTTCATGCAAAGGAGCCAGGAACATAACCTCTGAAAGTAGCCAGTGCTACTGTTTTCCTTCTTTTTCTCTTCTAAGGGGAGAGAGGGGGAAACCATGGATACAGAGGGTGATTTAATATCTTGTTTCCTCTAAAGGTAAATAACACTTCTTCATTTTAAGAGTTTGACTGCTAAGGACTGGAGGGAAACATTCAGGGGACAACACAAAACAACCAGCCCAAGAAATTATAAAATTCGCAGTTCTAACTGTCATGGCCATGGGCCCATGGTGCCTGAATCCCTCTGAGACTATAAACAGGAGACCCAAATGGCATCTGTCTTTTGTTTTTGCCCTCTCTCTTCATCTCTCGACTCCAATGAAAGTCATCCAAGTATCCTCCCCCTTCCAGCCAGGAGATACCTGCCCCACCTGCATCACCTCAGCTGGATAAGATACTATGTCAGGGGGAAAGTGTTCCTGGTTCTCCTGGGTGCTCAGCCCCCTCCCTGTATTATTACCATGCTTATGTGAACCCACATTTCACCAACACTGAGCAGCTGTGGAAGTTCAGATCACAGTCTCTGAGGAGCTCCTGATTTCCCATGGAATGTGATTTGCCTCATTATCTTACAGCCTGCCTCCACTTGGCTTCCTTATCCTATCAGAGACTTGGGACGCCTGTGTACACAATAAATCAATGGCCTTTTAAGCTTTCCCTGTGTCCTCGATTACTATGTGTCTGGGTGTAGCTTGCTGTGCTGATCACATCTATGACTTCACCTAAATTCTTAATGCTCTTTCTCAGGGCAAAGAAACAGGATTTTTCTAAAAATGAAAATGTAACTTTTAGCTTAGCCCACCAGACAATTGCCAGTACAATGTGGAAGGAATAAAACTGCTCCTCCAAAGCCCTACCCCCTAGAATTCAGCTCTAATAGAATCTAAGGCCTAGATTACAAACTCAGTGGAAATACAGATCATGTCTGCCTTGAATACTACTGTGTTTCCTAGTAAACATAGTGTACAAATAGTGCTTAACATATATTTGTTGAGTATTGAGTAACAAGTTGTTTTTCAAGGTCCTGGCAGGAAACAGAATCCCATTCAACATTAACGAAGACTTTATCTACAGAGGCAAAATGTTTTTCTACTTAATACTCTAGCATGTATACTTTTAGCATTCACATATATATATACCAGAGCACATACACACCTGCACAATTTGTATGCGTACGTGCAAAGTACTCTATGCTACTTAAAGGCATGTGTAGCTCAAGATGGCCAAATGAGTTACCAATATAAGAAAGCAGGAAACCATCTTTTCAAATAAAGAAATACAATGGCCAACAAATATATGAAAAATGTTCAACATCTATAGCAATCAGGGAAATGCAAATTAAAACTACACTGAGATTCTATCTAACTACACTGAGATTCCATCTACCTCAAGTTAAGAATACCAATCATCAAGAGCACAAATAATAATAAATTCTGGCAAGGTTGTAGGGAAATAGGAGCCCTACTATACTGTTGGTGGTACTGCAAACTAGTATAGCCGCTATGGAGATCAGTGTAGAGGTAGACTGGGAATGGAATTACCGTACAACAAACCAGCGATAACACTCCTGGGCATCTTCAAAAGGAAACAAAATCAGAATATTATAAGGATACTTGCATATCCATGTTCATAGCAGTACAGTTTACAATAACCAAATTATGGAATCAGCATAGGTATCCATCAACAGATGAATGGGACACAAAACTTTTGTATATATACACAATGGAATTTTACTCAGCCATAAAGAAGAACAAAATCATGCCATTTGCAGGTAAATGGAGGGAACTCAAGAATATCGTACTAAATGAGTACAGCCAGTCTCAAAAAACACGTAGATGTATGTTTTTTTCTTATATGTGGAAGCTAGAGAGATATTCGGAAATAAGGGCAACATCAGATGGATGAGCAGAGACTCCAGGGGAGTGACTTAAGAAGACTAGGGAAAGGAGAAGCCATAAAGAGTGTAAGAGTTGAAATAATGCTATGAGTGTATACAAAACTACCAATTCCAAAATCAAAGACATGCGCAAGGAGGGAGATGCAAGGGGGAGGGACTCAGTGGGGAGGGCACCAAGAACTATGTACATGCATCTGTCTGACACTCTGTATCACAATATGATGTAAAATTGCAATTCACCAAATAAAAAATAAAATAAAAATAAAAAAGAAAGCAGGAAAACAATTCTTTGGAAAGACAACAAATTAGCATTGATGATGGTTCCAGGAATGAGACTCGCCCATCACTCTCTGCCTCTGCCAATGCAGGGATGGATCTTTGTGTCCTGAGATCCCTTGCCTATTTCCTCTCCATAATTAAAGGAAGGGACTCAATTTGGTCTCTTCTTTCACTACTTTGCATCCTCATATTTTCAAGAGTAGGAGTTCTCCACCCAAGGAAGCCAGACTTCTACAGTTCTATCAGATATACCAAGGTGATCCTCAGTACATGTTGCTTACAATTTTTCTCTCCCATAGTTCTTCCCAGTGTCTTTTTCCCAATCCTATACTAAGACCCGTTTTGTGCTTCTCCCACCAAGTCCTTTCCCCAACCTGCCCTGTCCCCACTAGTGGTATTTATAATCCCTGTATGGTGATCACCTTCTTGCCTTGTTTAATTGCATTTTTATTTTATAACTAGACATTAACTTCTTGAAGAAAACGCTAAGCCTTTTCATCTTTATATTTTCTCATGCATATATGTTATCTCCAATCAGAAATGTTGACTTCTCTTTGGTCTCAGAGCCGCTGTTTCCTTCCCCCTTTCATCTGTCAAAATAAATGTTACTTGGAAGAAGAATATAAAAATAAAAAAGCAAAAACTAGTCTTTGAGAAATGCATATGCAGAATTCTAAGTTAAAGACTACTTAAGTTCTGGGAACCAGAATCTCTCTTAGGATTCTTCTCCATCTCTCTCAGGCATTGGCCAGTCTTGGCAAGAAGCCTCTGGTTTGCAAATAAAACATAGCCCCTGTCTGCAAACAGCACTAGAATAGCAGTTTAATAGATGAGCAGAGGTGGCCCAAATATGTTAACAACATGCTTATTTGTGTGTGTGTGTGTGTGTGTGTGTGTGTGTGTGTGTGTGTGTATCTGTGTGGTACTGGGAATTGAATCCCAGGTCATTCTGCCTGAGCTACACCCCCAGGCCTTTTTATTTTTTTATTTTGAAATAGGGTCTCACTACCTTGACTGATCTTGAACTTGCTATCCTCTTATCTCAGCCTCCCAAGTACTGGAATAAAAGGCATGTGCCACCACACTCTTATAACATGTTCATATTATGACCCATGAATACATTATTGTATATACTGGGGGGTGGGTAAAAATATTTAATACTATTTTAAAAAGAATGAAAAATATAAAAGACAAAGCTTACACTTCCCTGTGGCCCAACATCTAAGAGTATTTCATGTCCATTGTTACAGCTGACCTTCATGATATCACTGTAAAGCAGACAGAGCAGTTACTATGCCCCAATTTATAGATGAGAATACTGAGGTGCAATATTTTAACTATCTGCCTAAGGTTGCATACAGCTATAAATGGTTGAGTAAATTCTCAAAACTAGAATGGAGAGAGGATGATTAATGGGAAGAGGGGTGAAGTTGGAGAGGAGAAACAACTTCTAATGTTCTCTAACACAGTCAAATAACTATGGTTGGGAACATTTAATGGTATATTTCAAAACAGTGAGCAGGGAGGAATTAGAATGTTCCAGTACAGAAAAATGATAAATGAGGTGATGGATGTATTATTACCCTGATCTGATAATTACACATTTTACATAAGTCTTGAAATATGATATTCTTTTTTATGTTTTTATTGGTGCATTATAGTCTCACATTACAATGAGTATCAGTTTGGTTTTAACATACATACACACAGCTCCTGGTGTCCCTCCCCCCCGCCTCCCCCCCGCCTCCCCCCCACATGTAGCACTGAGAATGATGTTGGCATAATCTCATATATACACATTGTTTATGACAGTAATTCCATGGATTCACTACTTTCTTCCCCTTCCCCTTCCCTTGTATTGTTATGTGTCAATTACAAATTTTCAAAAGATAATAAAAATAAAGGTCTTCTGACCCCTGGAGCCAAAACTACCACACAAATTTCAAACCTTTAGGGAAAAATGGTGGAAGGAGTGGAATTTCTTTATGAAATTCTACTTCCTAAGTAAAGTAAATGGGGAAGGAAAGTGAGTATCATAGAAACATCCCTCCAGGGGAGAGAAGACTAACAAACTTCTTATTCTGAATTCCAAAGTTGAGTCTCTGAGAGACGCATTTAGGTTTCCGGCACCATTTAGAACCAGAAGCATTTCCACCTGGTTGCTTCTGAATGCCACCCCACATGAGACTACTTTGGATAAACAAACACTACTGTAAAACAATGAAGGACTGCACACAGCACTAACTGAAGTGCAGGTGCCCACAGAAGGGAACTCCTATTCTACCCCAAACCTTAGCCACAAAGGCCAACTAACTACTCTTTATCTTTAATACTCAAGTGACATCATCCTACAAAGCAACTGCTCATTTATGCAGTTTCCTTATGTAAGATCTTGAAGAATTTCCAGTATAAACTTGCATATTTCCAGACTCCGCTACTTAGCAATGTAAATTGTTTTCTTGTTTGCTCTTGATGTTATTAGATCTTGTTTGCAACAACTGCAATTTCCTGTAGGAGAAAGTTATACATTTTTCCTATGAACATACATTTTAATAAAGCATAAAACTGTCAAGTCCCAATTATTCATAGCTGTGTTAGGAATATGTAAGATCCCCTTTACCAGGTAGGACCTATGCAGCAATGCATGCATGCATTTGGTTGCCCAGGGGAAAAGCACATACAGACTTCAGATTTGCATAGCCATGGAGGTTTCCAGGTCTGAGACTATAACCCTCTTCCTCAAAGCATGCAAAACTTCTAGCATTTTAAAACAGGTTTATGTAGGGATCTGAGATATCAAAATATCAAAGTATCAAATAATTCCTTATGGTGTCAGAAGAACATATTTGCTAATCTGAAAGGCAAAACAACTGGAAGTTACCTGGAAATAATTTACATTGATTCAGGAGATAAACTGTACAAAAAGTAAAGCAGGAAGAGTCGTAAAATTATGGAGAAATTGCTAGAGATTTGGGAGCCTGGCCAGGACACCTCATATGAATATTTAAACTGATCTCTGTATAGCAAAAAGCCCACGAGAGAATATACCACAATAGAAATTCAAAAATCTAAGGATGTACAGCAGCCTAGGCCTTGAAATAGACCATCTTGTGATTCTTCTGGTTTCACTCATTCATTTGTTTCTTTGAGGAAGAAACAGGATAAACAAATACTTGGGCTTAGGAAAACCCAGAACAGGCATGCCAAAAAGTAAGTCATAATATTTGGGTGAAAAGTTGGGTATGTGGAGGGGAGTGTGTGATTCAAGCCACCCTTGGGTTTAAAAGTTTGCTAGAAGGACTCACAGAACTCATAAAAAGTTGTTATTCTCCTGATTTCAGTTTATTACAACAAAATTATTCAGATTACATTCAGCAAAGTTAAAAACTGTATTGGGAAGAATCCAATAGAGACTATGTAAAAACTCCCATTATTGTCTCCCAGCAGAGTGCTGGGAACAGCACTTAGTTCTCCCAGAATAATGTGTGACAAAGGTGTGTAGTATGACCAGCCAGAGAGGCGCAGTCAGGCCTGACACCCAGGGTTTTATATTGGTGTTCCGTCACGTAGGCATGGAGTGTCTGCCTGCCTGACCTTAGTTACTCAGTCTCCATCCCCTCCAGAGGCTCAGCTAATACAGCATGGCCCAAGGTGGCCACCATAGATCACACTTCTAGCATATACTATCTAGCATGCTCCAAGGCTCTCAGGTATACAAAGATAGTCTTATGAGGCAGGGTATTTCAGGGACTTAGAGGTTATCACCAAGGAGCTATGGAGGGCTCGTAATTTCTTTAGAATGTACAGTACCTCAATACCCAAGCCCTGCTTAGTTAGTTAGTCCTGGACTGCACAGGGACATGGAGGGGCTCAGGGGAAGCTTTGAATGCCAGGATAAGAATAGAGAGCTTAATGTAGAAGGGTGGTTTATAATGGGTTAGAGGAAAAGAGTAGAAAATAGTAGACCAATTTCAAGTTTGTTATATTCACCAAAAAAAAAAAAAGATAATGAGGTCCTGAAAATAATGAAGACAATGGAGCATTTTTAAGCATAGGAACTATATGATGAGATCTACATCAAGCTTGGTCAGACAGCAATGTGTAAGGCCTCACTAAACCATCATGAATGAGAAGCCTGAATTCCAACACACAAACTTACCAGCCAAGAAAGCACCACAAACTCCCACCATCGATCACTCATTACCTATATATAGAGATGATCTTTGCATTTGGTGAGAGGCTGTGATGGTTGATCTCCTGAAATTATTGCCAAGCAATGTGTCTAAGATGACATTCTACTAAAAATGAATGTTGTGGTAAGATTGTAACATACAACAATAATTAAATACTTTTTCCAAGTTTTGCTTTTACACAAACCTATCAAAGTCAATCACTGTGTTGAGCACAGGAGGGGAAGGGAATACGGTGGGAACTGGGGGAGGGCTCAATGAGTACTGTGTGCACGTATGCCTCTATCACCCTGAACTTCATCAAGATGTATGATTACAATGTACCAAAAAAAAAAAAAAAGGCTTGGCACTTGTGGAAATATGAAGAGTATTTTGGGTAGACAACTGAGCAAAACTGTAAGAACAAGTCAGCCTACCCTGGCCTTCAGCCTCAGAGGTATTCTATTGAAGTGAAAGGGAAGGCAGAGATGCAAGGACAGCCACAAGGCTGGTTCTGTGTGTCTTGAAGGGACAAGCTCAGGATGAGCTCTGGGAGGTAGCATGTACTATGCCTAGGCTTATCTTCAGGAAGGAGGTATGACTCAAGGAGAAATTACTCCATGGTACAGTTAGACCCAGGTAGGCCTTACTGAACCTTGCAGACTCCTGTGGTACAGGACAAGGAAACACAGGCCCCCAAGAGCGACCAAAATATGGCAAAACTAGTAGTGGCTACACCTAAAGGGCATGTAGCTGGGAACACCTGATACCCCCAGGGACTCTTTTATGTACCTCTGACCATGCACTGAATAGGACACAACAGGGGTCTCAGAAAATGTCTGCATGATTACATGGCAACAGGAACCAGTAGGCCTCATCTTCTAGTGCTTTACTACAAAATAAACTTTCTGAGATATAAATAAAATTCAGGAGAAATATTAGATGTGATGCATGGATTGACTGACATTAATTTTCGATTACCTACCAATAGAATAAGGCATTAAAATATTGTCAGGTTAGCTGGGAGCAGTGACAACATCTGTAATCCCAATACTTGGGAGGCCAAGTCAGGAGGATTTCAGGTTCAAGGCCAGTCTCAGCAACATAGAACCTTAGAAATTTAGGTTTCAAAATAAAAAATAAAAAGGCTGGTGGTATAGCTCAGAGGAAGAATGCCCCTGGGTTCAATCCCCAGTAACAAAAACAAAACAAAACAAAAAGCATGTTAACAGGTACAGTAAAGTCAAGCTACGTTTCTCACACATGTTATGGGTCCAAACCTATACCAATGATGTGGCTTCTTTCCATCCGGCAATATGTGTCTCAGGTAGTTTGAGGTGTGATTCCACAGTACCAGTCACCCACCTGCCTTCCTCACTTTGAATAGAATGGTTATACCTCTGTCTGTCTCACTGGATGAAGTTACTAAGAACAAGGTTCTAATATATATTTAGACCTCCACTGTTGTCAATCACAGTGATTGGGACCCCAGATACATAAGTAAGTTTGATAAGTAAATAAATGTTTTCTTGAAAAAATGACAAATATGGGGTATTGAGGTTGGCGAATGTTGGGCCCTCCACCCAGTGCCATGAAAGGGCCTGGTGGATTAAGAGAAGCCTGCTCTAGAGTACCGAGCCTCTTCCACGTTGCAGTGACTCAGCATAACAATGGCAAAAATGGCACCAGCAGATGCCGCAGAGGGAGGTCCTGCGATTAACCCCACCTAACCACAGGAGGGCTATTATAGGCAATTACCTCCATTCCGTGCTCATGGACAACGGGTGCCTTCGCCTATGATAGGTTACAGGGGGGCGTGAACAGTCTGACCATTCGTGTTATTGGGCCCTGGCTTATCGCCCTGGAATTTCCTTTGTGGTTTTTACTTCAAAAGTGCAACTGTTTTCTAAATAAAGGAGAGCTTGCTTTGACCTGTCTCCCGGCTCTGTGGTGCTAATTGAGCCGCTGACACTCGCCACCCTGCTCAGCCGCTCCACTGTTGGGCTGGCCCCGACAGGCGAAGACAAACCACAGTGCTGTCCACCATGCAAAACTACATAGTCAGATTCCTACCAAATCATCAGTCATAACTTTTGATGCAATTTGATAAATTTGATCACTGATGGTATGAATCAATGAGATGTTCTAGATTTGCCTGGAGGGAGTCAGAGATCCAGTGAACAAGTGAACCTGGTAAAAAAGGAATTTTTATTTTTATGATGTGCGAAATACATGCTGGGAAGAAAAGTCCCTATTTCTACCCGAGAATGTGGAAAATATCCCATGTTGCCAGAAGTCTCACCTCTGCAGTGAGATATTTCCATCTTTCCTCCTGTGTTTATTAGCTTCTCATAGGTTTCTAGTATGAAAGACTGCAAACACACATATACCCACGCTTCCTTGCAGCTCAATCTGCACATTGGAGCTTTAAAGAATGCATTTTAATCAGAGAATGGCCAGAAGAAAAGAATAAATGTTCCAAATTTATAAAAATCAAAGCAGTGCCCAACCTTTTTCTAAGGAGTGCCACTCTGCCAAAGGAAGCAATGCAATGCATCTTTGCCATGTTACAGACTGTTCAAAGCAAATATCTTTTCCAAGTTAAATACCTCTTCCTTTCCCCTTGGAACCTATATTTAACTTCAATTTCTAATCAAACGAACTGCCTGTGGAATGACAGAAATTCATTACTGTGCAAACAGCGTTTCTGTTGGTGGCATGTACTTGGGAGAGAAGAATGAATGGTCGTGTGAAAACCACAGGATCAGGTTCGGTGCAGGTTCTCTGTGGACATCTCAGAGGTTGGGGATTTATTAATATATGCATAATGTCTCCACAAGTTATTATT
This sequence comes from Glis glis, assembly GCA_004027185.1. Lineage (NCBI taxonomy): Eukaryota > Metazoa > Chordata > Mammalia > Rodentia > Gliridae > Glis > Glis glis. The sequence goes on from PVJS01029489.1 coordinate 19,119, forward strand.
TGGGTATTTCACTGAAAAAATTAGCTACTGCCATAGAATATTATTTAAGGAATGATTGAACCTGTTCTGTTCAAGAAAGAATTGATACATGCACTTCAAAGAATTTTAAACAAAGCTCAAGTCAAGTCAGGCACTTCAGTCTTCTCGTAACACAGTTTCAACCCATCTCAAAATCTCCCTTCCATACCTACACACAAAGGTCCCTGTGGGGATGCATGAGTTCTTGCATGCTTTTCCAAGCCCTGGCCTCAGGGCTCCAGAACCCTGATGGAGGGGTGGTTTCTCCAGACCAAGGAAAGAAGATACAGTCATAAAGCACACCCTAGTAACACTGTACTGTTGGAAGTGACATTAAAGATAAGTTAGTCCAACCTTCCATCTGAATTGCAATCCTTTCTTTATTGTTGTTGCCAAGTAGCCAAGTAGTTTCTGTGCTGCTCTGTCACCTGGAGTGATGAGAGGCTCCCAGCTGCACAAGTAGTCCATTGCATCTTTACGTGGCGACCATTTTTCCTAGCATGTAAGTTATGACATAAGCATCTGCTTCACAGATTTCTGTGTTTAGAGAAATCAGTCTCTTATGTGGCTTTAACAGCACCAACATTTTTGGCCCTTTATTATTTTCAGAGTGTCACACTCAAAGCTTCAAAAGTCCCATGAAATGAGTTGGTTTGGGTAATCTGAATCATATTCCTTTTAAGAAAGAGAACAGGAGATTACAAATAAATTGGTAGGTAAAGAGTCAATGTTTATTTAGATTACATAAAGAAACCAAAATAAACTACAGATTTTGAAAAAATTGAAAAATACTAAGGTCATCTGGGTATGGTGTTGCATACCTATAATACTAATACTTGGGAGACTGAGACAGGAGGATCGCAAGTTCGAGGACAGCCTCAACAACATACTGAGACTCTTGCCAACCTCGTAAGAACCTGTTTTAAAACAAAAAATAAAAACAGGACTGAGGGTGCAGCTCAGAGGTAGAATGGCCCTGTGTTCAATCCCCAGTATCCCCACACAAACATACACATACACACACAGAAAATATCAAAGATTATGACAAAATCTGGAAATATAACAATATAACATAAATATCTTTCTTTACCTTCATAACACATATCTATTGTACTTCTCCATTTTTCTCAAAGCAGTGGTGAGAATAGTCCTGGTAGCTATTTTTCATATCATGTTGCCTAATTGAAACCCTCCAATGGCTTCACATTTCACACCAAGTAAAAATGAAAGTCCTTCTTTCCGCTCGGGCCCTAGAGCATCACATTGCACCCACCTCCCGCCACCCCCATGACTTTGGTCCCACCATCTGCCCCTCCATCCACTATGAATCCACCAAATTCCTTGCTCCTCCAACATGCCAAGCATGTTCCCACTGCTTTCTCTCTGCAAAAGTTTGTAATTATAAGGACTCATAAAAACAATAGAAAAGCAAACAAAAATAAAATAGCTTTAGTGTGTCAAAATCAGCTCTAGTAGAATCCCAGAGGCAATTTAGTTAAAAAGATGACATTTATTTTGTATAAGTAATGAAAGCAATGAAAATGAGAAAATGATAAAAATTTTACAGCTTTTATGATTAATAACAGATATTTAATACTTTTATATCCCATTTATATATGAGATGCTTTTATAAATCAACATTGCATCAGTTTTCTATTGCTCCCTGAATTAGTCCAAAACTTAGCAGCCTGAGCAACAAGCATTTGGTATATCACAGTTTCTGCTGGCCAGGAACTCTGCAGCAGATAGGCTGGGTGCCTCTGAGTCAGGGCCTCTCGTGAGGTTGCAGTCCAGAGGCTGCTGGGCTGCCTTTATTTGCAGCCTTGATGCAGGCTGCAGGATTTGCTCCAAAAATAGCTTGTTCACAGAATTATTGACAAGAAGCCTCAGTTCCTTACCACATGGGCCTCTCTTTAGGGCTACTTGAGTATCCTCACAATGCAAGTGGCTTTTCCTATAAGGTGACATGCATGAGACCAATAGACATAAATACTGTGTTTTACGATCCAACACTGGAGGTCACATACCATCACTTTTTTCATATTCTACCAATCACATAGAAAAACCCTAAAACAATAGAGATGGGGACTATATAAGATCATGGGTACTTTGAAGCAGGAATCATTTGAGATCAACTTGGAGGCCACAACCATGAGTTTTAAAAACATTTTAAAAATGCACAAAGGCTATATGAAGTGGCAAACCACCAATTAAAACATACAAAAATCAAATAAACTTGAAAAATCCTACTAATAATTTTAAAAGCAAATATTTTAAATATCTTCCCAATTGTCAAAAAATGCATAAGCCTAAATACATAAGCATAAGTGAGGACAGTGAAAATAGAGCTCTAAATTGCTAGTGGGACTATAAGTGATTTTGGTGATGGCAGAATTCAGCATTATCTAACATTGAACTTGGGAATGGTCTAAGATTCATCAACACTGCTCTACACCACTTCTTCCTGTACCCAGAGAACTCATACATACATGCAACAGAGGCTGCCTCCAAGAATGTTTTCAGCCTCACAACTTGCAATAGCAAAAAAAAAAAACTAGAAATAAGCTAATTAGCAATTGCTCAGTTATATCTGAATTGTGGTCACCTTTAAAATCTCTTTGTTTCTGTATTTCCCAAATTTGCTCTTGTGGATGATGTCAGAAACAAATAAAAATCCATTGGCTAATACAATAGGAGTCTAGGAAGGGAAGTGAAAGGAAGAAAGGGGTAGAAACATGTTTGAAAGGAGCACTTTCAGACACAATGTAGAGAACATCTCCTTTTATCTTTTCTTTTTTTTTCTGGAGATTGAACCCAGGGGGTTTCAGCCTCCTACCTACATCCCCAGCTCTGTTTATTTTTATTTTGAAACAGAGTCTCACAATGTTGCTGAGACTAACCTCAAATCTGTGATCCTCCTATCTCAGCATCCTGAGTACTGGGATTACAGGCATATGCTACCATGACCGGCCCTCCTTTACCTTTCTGAAATGTAAGAATGAAATACCAAGTCTAAATTCAGCTTAAGAGTGTTCAGGTGGCTTCTCTGACCTTGTTTAAGTGACTGTTCTGGGTATTAAAAGGACAAAATTGAAATGCAATTTTGTGATGACCCTAGACCTAATGATGGGGTTGGTACTAAATAACGGAACCTTTCCCAGAAAATATAATATTTCCATACTCTGCAGTTCTCAGGAGCTACTTTGACCCAGCCTTCCTGTAATCTAAAATACATACAGCTGTTATTGCAACAATATTTTTCAAAAACCTCACTGGCTCATAAAGTCAGTAGCTCAAGGCATCGTACATCTGTTGCTGCCATTATGAAGAACCTGGATGGGAAACAGTGAGGTGGGTGAAACTTTTTCAGCATTCTTCCTCCCTTCTCAGCAACCTTATTTCCAGGCTTTCTCCCACACCTCAGCCGATCCCTTTTTTTTATTGTGAGAGGCCTGAGGAAATTAGCCCACTTCAGACTCGGGGTTCTGATGGTCTCTTGCCTGGCTGCATGGCAACTTAAGGGTTAACTAGCCTCGGGCCGTGGCTTCACCCCACTTCAGGCTCCACTCTTCTTTTGGTCCACTTCTAAGACTAGGGGTATGTATTGGACAGGGTTCTCTAGATTAACAGAATACACAGAATGAGTATATTTTAAAAAAGTATTTATCAGATGGCTTACAGTTTGCAGCAATGTAGTCCCAGGTTCTGACTGCACGTGGAGGGTCAGAGGAACCAGTAGCTGGTCGAACGGTCTAAGAGCTGGAGTCTTAGGATTGGATCAACCACTAATTCAGTCCCAGTCCAAGACGTGAAGATCAGGAAGCTTCTTCGGAGAAACGATGGTGGAGTTTCAGTTCCAAGAGCAGGAGGCCGAGAAGATCGAGCTCTTCGGAGAAAGGCGGAGCCGGCGGCTGACGATCTCAGGCGAGAGCAGATGCGCTTTCCTCGGAACGAGTCGCACACACTCTACGTGGCTTCTCCCTCTTTATCTAAGTCCGCACCTACCAGAATCCTGCTGCCTACATTCAGGGCAGGGCTTTCTCTTTAATCTGCTGTTACACACCCAAAATCACATAATCTTGGGTGTGTCATGATCAGGTCAAGTTGACAACTTAGATTAACTATCACAGGGTACTCCTGCCTCTTCAGGGGATGATGGAACTTCTTTGGTCCATGATGCAGTGAGCCTTGAGTTTTCACTTTCCTACAATTTCTTCAGTGTTCATATTCTTATATATACTTTTATTTGATATATTTTTAAAATATAACTCAAAAAATAGCTGCAAGATGAGATATTAGTGGATATGAAGAAGCCATCTTAAAATTACATTACATTGTGATGATCACCTAAAATAATAACTAACACTTCTAGAAAAATGTTCCAGGAAATATTAAAATGGATCATGTGAGTGCATGTGTGTGTGTGTGTGTATTCATGCCTTAAGCTTATAAAAATTCCCATTATACAGATAAGAACACTGAAGGGTAGAGAGATCTAGCTTCTGCGTCTCTTCTCTTAAATTCTACCCTTTATTTCTGAGAATGCTACAGAAGCACAGGGGAGATAAACCAGCCCATTCCTGTGCTTCTTTCAGAAGCTGTAAGGAAGAAAAACTAAGCAGCAGGATTTGAAGAGTACCTACAACTCCATAAAGCACCAGTGTTCATTTAATAATTCTGAGTGGCTGGACTCCTCCATTCTCACTCATTATAAGATTATCATTCCCACCAATATACTCTCCAAGAAAATAATCTTCTCTTGGATAAAAAGTCTGTTCATATATCACAAAGGTGGATTGATATGGCAGGAACTCCAAATTAGATCTGGTTATTCACTTATAGAAAAGTGGGGTGAGGTGCTTCCAATACAAATAACACCCTACATGATTACAGCTCAGATGCCTCAGTCTCTACCAATTCTTTCACTGTGGCTGGAATCAGCTCTTGTTCCATTTTGAATGGTACTGATAAAAACAAGAACAACAAAACATTAATAACGGCATCAATAATAACTGCATTCGTATGTTGAACCAGCCTTGCAGTCCTGGGATGAACCCGACTTGGTCATGATGTATGATTTTCATGATGTGGTTTTGAATGCGCGTTACTAGTATTTTGTTCAGAAGTTTTGTGTCTAAGTTCATCAATGATATAGGTCTGTAGTTTTCTTTTCTTGAGCTGTCTTTGTTTGGTTTTGGTATTAGTGTGATGTTGGCTTCATAGAATGTGTTTGGGAGAGTCCCATTTCTTTCTATTTCATGGAATAGATTGAGGAGTATTGGGATTAGTTCTTCTGTAAAGGCTTTATAAAATTCACCTGGGAAACTATCTGGACCTGGGCTTTTCTTTGATGGTAGGCTCTTTATTGCTGCTTCAATCTTGTTAATTGATATTGGTTGATTTAAATTTTCTATGTCTTCTTGATTCAACTTAGGAAGGTTGTACATGTCTAGAAACTTGTCAATATCTTCTAGGTTTTCCATTTTGTTGGAGTATAGTTTTTCAAAGTAGTTTCTGATTATCCTCTGGATTTCCGTGCTGTCGGTGGTAATATCCCCTTTTTCATCTCTTATTTTAGTAATTTGGATTGATTCTCT